>CAAKHG010048556.1:5205-28025 GCA_901007715.1 Dactylopterus volitans
GTTGAGTGGACGCAGGAGTGCTCCTGCTTCTGCCAATCAGCTGTCTTCACTCAGGTGATTTGCTGTATCAGGTGTGCTCCTGCTTGGTTTGAATGAAAACCTGCAGCCACACCGGCCCTTTCATGGACCAGTTTGACACCCCTGACCTAGACCCTGGGACTGATGTTGTGATGGTAAGGTCATTCCTGTAGGCTCTTATGGGGGCCTGTCAAACACCTGAACTGGATAGAGGCCCTCTGCATTCCACCTAAGCAGCCTTTACCACCATATCCATCACCAGTTCGGAGATGGTACAACATGTTATTATTCCTTTCTCAAGGCAATGCCAGTCTATGGTTACTGACCCAGAGGTGACCCTGAGCCTGAAATTATCATAATAATCCAGGATCAGGTCCTTAGGGACACATGTGGCCAGTTGAGAATGGCTATCATCACAATCATTGGAGTCATATAATCGAGTCGGATAATTTGTGAATGTCCTTGACTCTTTGATACATCTAAGACAGTGGGTGAAACCCACTGAACTTCAAATTTTAAAACTCTCCATCACAAGTGGCAGGCAAGTGGCATAATTTATGACCTATACCATAGTCAGCTATCAGGGGACAGATCAAGATCTTTTGACTTCACCTTTGAGGAGCTGACATTTCTTCCACTTAAATATATCTATGCATTCCTTAAGTTAATCTTAAGTTTGATCTCTGACTTTTCATTTTGCACCATACTGCATATAAGGTCAAAATATCAGCTATTCGCCACCTGCATGGCTCAAGTCCAATAAGCCTCGGGTTTACTTTGTTGATGGCATGCAAATCAACAAATGCCAGCAACACTTGTGAACTATTTAGGTACTATCTTTTAGGCGATCACATGAAGTTTGTGAGTTTCACAGGAGCAACATTCTCTTTTTTGTTTAAGAATCAACCCTAAAGAGCTGTGGTTTAGGATTGTTTGGGTGTGTCTGTGTGCATTTTTGTATTCACCCAAGGCGGACGGTGTGTATTGGCCATGTGCGCGTCCCTCCTCCAGTGCTGTGATGATGGGTTGGGAGGCGTCACCTTGCTGAGAGGATGAGGGGGCTGTGGCACACGAAACTGTGGGAAGAATCACAAAGACAAACAAAAGGGTTCAGTTGGTCGCAGGGGCTGGGGGTAGGTCAGGGGCCAAATTAAAAGGTCATGAAGAAGAGCAAGGACATAATGGGAAAAAGGAAGCGAGAGATACTCCACAAGGCCTCGCTCACACATTAAGCATTCCACACACAGGGCGAAATAGTGCTTCATCTTCATGGTTGGGTAATGGTCCTTTTATTTTCATGTTACTGAAACATGATTATGACTGAATTGGGTTGAGAGACTGAGTGAGACATGAAGTAAGAAAAAGAAAAATTAAGAGATTCTGTGAAAAAATGCTTGTTTCTTCTCTCTACAGCTAATGCCTTACAGAAAAAGGTTAAACAAAGAACTGTACAGCTGCTTTGAAAGAAGCACGACAAACATTAAAAAAATTATTTCCCAAATAAGCACACTGGTTTGACAGGGCTACACATATCTGCATGTTCAATGTTTTGATTTAGTGTTTATTTGTCTGCATCTATCAATCCAGAGTAAAGTCTGATGTTCACTGTGTACTTAAGTAACACTAACATGCTGCGAATTCATTTATTAAATGCACATTTGGAATCATAATACAACCACATTATCTCAGTGGTAACCAGTGAGCAGCTCTGTGAGGCTTGGTCATCATACATACATAGAGACCAAAATGATTCCAGGAATAATTCAGTACTTGAGATCACATGTTGAAACACATGACAACACATGTTGTCATTACATTTTTTTTTCACTATGGCTGAATTGCATTTAGTTTTCCTGAATTCAGATTTTACACGTTATACCCGTGCAGTCCTGTTCAAAACACAGATGTCGCAAAAAGGCTTATTATCTGTTTGTGAAAGAAGACTACACATGATTTGTCATAAACTAAAAGCCCTTCTAGAACCATATTAACAGGAAAGAGGCAAAACAGAAAATGTGAAGTCATCTGGAACAGTACAGGTTGGGCAGAGGAGCAACGCTGCTGTGGCCACAGATTAGGTGATGAGTCCAAACTGATGGGAAAGGCTGACTAACACATCCCATACTTGTAGCTATTTGCCCTTTTAGTTGTTTATTTTATTACAATAAATATCTTTAATTCACCACCACCCGTTGTGTCCTTTCCCGTAATTGTCATGGCTTTGGAGCCGGGTTATGACACAATGCACTTTCACTTAAGCAGAAGGCCTTTCTAATACGGCCTTCGGCTTAAAGTGCGGTGTATGGCAGCAGCTGACTCATGGCTATCCTCATAAAAGTCAAGGATCTTTGGGCTTTTCAAACCCAGCTCTGGCTTTTCTACTGAGGCTACACATTTCTATTTGAAGCCCAGGGCAAAATCAATTCTTTTAGGACTGATTCTTTATGGACTGAGCCAAGCAATCTCGTTTTGCACCTGCACTGACTGACACTGCTACTGTATTTATATCTATATATATTACTTTCTTTATGTATGATAGTATTGTTTTTTCTGCTCTTTTAGAAATACACCAAAGGGAGTTGCACTCCAATTTTGTTGTACTCTGTACAATGACAATAAAAGCTATTCTATTCTATTCTATTCTATTCTATTCTAACTTACCTTATCTTAACTTTGTGACTGCTAACAGTGACATGCTAAACTGGGTTTTAGTGACGTTAACAGACATTCATTCACAATCATTATGGAATGGTAATGTTATTAAAGACATGTGGTCATGCTGGCTGTTCAAGAGTTAGCGGACTCTCATTTAACTGAGTTATTTGTCAAACCTCAGAACACTGTTGTTTATTGGGTATTCTGCTTGGTCATGTCGATTTGCCCAGTTCAACATCAGGAAGATCAGACCTTACTTGTTAGAACATTCAGCACAGCTCCTGATACAGGCTCTTGCGATATCTTGCATTGACTGTTGCAGCTCTTTACTGGCAGGTCTCCGCAAATGCACACTCAAAGCTGTGCATATCTGGTTTTCATCCAACCCAAAACATCACAACACCGTGCTGTTCAGATTGCTTAGGTTGCTTCAAATCAAATCAAATCAAATCAAATCAAATCAAATCAAATCAAATCAAATCAAATCAAATCAAATCAATTTTATTTATACAGCGCCAAATCACAACAGAAGTTATCTCATGGCACTTTACAAGACGAGCAGGTTGAGACCATACTCTTTAATTTACAATAACCCAACAAATCCCCCAGGAGCAAGCACTTGGCGACGGCGGCAAGGAAAAACTCCCCTTTAACAGGCAGAAACCTTGAACAGAGCCTGGCTTGAGGTGGGCAGCCATCTGCTTTGACCGGTTGGGTTGACAGAGAGAGACAGAGAGAGAGAGAGAGAGAGAGAGAGAAAGAGGGAGGAGCAGGAGGATGGAGAGAGGGAAAGGCAGAGAGAGGGAGGGAGAGAGAGAGAGAGAGAGAGAAAGGAGGGTTGGGGGATGGGGAAAAGAAATTCACAGTAACATCATCAACAGTAATATAATAATGATAACGGCAGTGGAGATCTGTGATGGCCATAAAAGTCTCTGTCTCTGCCAGACAAGAAAAACAACTCCAGGGAAGAAGTTAAGTTAGTAACATGCAGGAATGGATGAGGAACAGGATGGGAAAGGAGAGAAAGAGGAAGAGAGGGGCCCAGTGCATCATTTTCCCCTGACTAGCTGCCATCCACATTAAATTCAGAACCCTGACACTCGCCTGTCAAAGCACAACCAAAAAATCTCCTTCTTATCTGAACTGCAAAATTCAGGTCTACACTCCCCTGCATGCTGGGAATGATCTGGCAATATCTCTTGCATCGGCCTCACTTCATCAGTGATGAAGGACCTGAACTATCCAAACATAAAGACCATGTTCTCTGGCACATACAAATGGAAGCTGCTGCCACTCAGGGAAAGAATGTCATAGCTGCAAATGTTTTCTGATATGTTATTGCTTAAGTTCTGTTCCAGGAGAATCACTCATGTAGAAAGAGGTTGTGAGCAGACCACATTTATGTTCTTTGCTTTTTGTCTCTTTCACAGTGACCTCCAGTAACAAAGAAACCAATGAGAGGAGTAGACTTCAGAAAAGACTGAGTAATTCATATAAACTGTCTCACACAGGGACTCTATATAAATTATGGTTGCTAGACTTTTTACTTTTTTATGTTAGGTGCTGTTGATTTGTTTTGAATCTTAAAAACAAGTCCATGAGTGGTCTTATATAAGTTAATATTATATGTCATATACAATACTGCAATCACAGTATTGTACAGAGTGCAGAGAGGAGGACATTTTCACAACACTTGACAATGAACTAAAAGAAGAGGGCACTGTCTTGGCATGCATACATTGGTGTGTACAGACGGTGCTGCAGCAATGCTGGGGAAAAAGAAAGGACTAAAAGCAAGAATCTTAAAAGTGGCGCCGAAGGTAAACCTTACACACTGTACTACAGAGAAACTCCTGCAAGTAAAATGCTTGACACATGGCTTAAAAGTGATCCCCAGATTGCAATAAAAATTACCAACTAGGTAAAATCACGTCCACTCAACACCAAGCTGTTCACCACGCTCTACAACAAACTAGGATCAGAGCATCAAGGCATGCTGTTCCACACAGAAGTCAGGTGGCTGCCACGAGGAAATGTTCTCTGCTGCCTGTATGAACTGCAGGATAAGGTGCACTTCCTTCTGCTGGAGCATGCGTTCTAGCTCACTGACAACCTGATTGGTGTTCTTCTGGATTTCAGTCAAAAGACAATATCTACAGCTATCAAAGGCCATGATGGACGTAATGATACCATTTGGCTCTGAGCCAGATGTTCTCGGCACTGACATACATTTAAAATAAATACAGATCGCATCTAAACTTGGAGGATGATCTCCAAGTTCCTGTCTCCAAAATGAATTTGCGGTGCTTCAAGCATCATGACTACCCATCTCAATCGGTGAGATTAACACTGAAACATAGTAATTCCCCAAATTTTCACCATAACAAAGTACAGATGTTTACTCAGTGCTACAAGTGCTACTTTGACTAAGATATTCTGCCAACATTGAAACTAATGTATTAAGCTGACACATGAGAGCAACAATGCTCACTCACAAGTTACATGGAGATTGCTTTGACTGACATATTCTGCTTTTATCTCATTATAAACTGTTGTGCATGTTATGTAAAATCACATCATGGATGTCACCTTCTCTGTGTTGTTATTATCGTCTCCGGGGATAATAGTGTGGAACAGTCTATGGTACCGTTATGTTGGGTCAAGTGCTGATTTAAACAAAAGAAATTAATTAATTAATTCATTCATTCATTCATTCGTTCATTCATTCATCGTCTTCCGGTTACCGGGTCGCGGTTGTGCTGGAGCCGATCCCAGCTGGCAGTGGGCGAGCGGCGAGGTACACCCTGGACGAGACGCCAGCTCATCGCAGAGCCACATGAAGGACAGACAATCACTCACACTCGCACCACCTGGACAGAATAGATAAATCAGGGCTTCCAGGAAAAGTGAAGTTGTGGTGTTTACAGTTGGGATTATTTCCTAGGTTGATGTGACCACTGTCAGTGTATGAGGTTCCAATATCCTCTGTTGAGAAAATAGAAAGAGTAGTTAGTTCCTACATTAGGAAGTGGTTAGGTGCTCCTAAGTGCCTAAGTCGTGTGGCATTGTATGGAAAAGGGATACTTCAGCTGCCAGCATCTAGCTTAATATAGGAGTTTAAGTGTGCCAAGGTCAGGACAGAGATGTTGTTAGCAGGGAGTAAAGATGCGATAGTTAGGAAAGTGCTTCCAAATCCGACCAAGGGGAGGAAATAGAATCCAAGGATGGCAGTTCAGGAGGCAGAGGCAGCTATCAGGCATGCAGAGATAGTGGGGAATGTTCAGACAGGCCAGGGCGGCCTGGGGCTTGGCTCAGCTAAACCGATGTGGAATAGAGCAGATCCCAAAGATAAAAGAAAGCAGGTAGTGGAGCAAGTTCGTAGACAGGAGGAGATGGTAAAGAGTGCAAAAGCAGTGTCTCAAGCTAAGCAGGGGCCAGTGACTGAACTGGGAAGGTGTAGATAAAAGGAAGCTTAGTTGGAGGGAGCTGTGGAGTATGGAGGAGAGTAGGATTAGATTCTTGATAGGGGCCACATATGATGTGCTGCCATCCCCCCAGAACCTAAATCTTTGGGTGAATGAAGACCCATCATGTCCCCTATGTTCAAGCACAGCAACATTAAGGCATATTCTGGCAGAGTTCACGCCTAGTCAAGGCATGAACTCAAACATATCAAGACAGACGCTCCACCCTCCACCCCCACCCACTCTGCCTTCCCTTGTCCCAGCAGAAAATATTAGATGAGGCAGCTAGGCCTCGTTAGGGGATCTGGAGTAAAAGCAATCCCAATTGTGGTTACATAGGGCCAGATGTCATGCCTAGACCGGCAAGTGGGAGCATGTCTAGACAAACCTTTCCCCCTCGACTCTGTCTTCCCCACCCCCTTGTCCCAGTAGGAAGAAATCCAGGAAGAGGAAGTGTATATAAGAGGTAAGTGTGGCCTGCTGGAGTCTCTCTAACCATGCGGCCATCTAGAGGTGAGTTTAATTGTTTGCTTGTGAGTGATTGGGTTTTCTCTTTCTCCTGTTAACTTGCCATATTGGTAGGGAATTGTAAGATGGTAGGGGGCTGTGTAGTGGTAGTATCAGCACTGTCACTACCTGGAGCTTGCATAACAGAGCCTGGGTTTGTTGAAGGTGACATGCTGTTTTTGCTGCGCTAGCAGTAGTAGCATGTGCTCGAAGTTTGGTGTGCAGTGGTGAGCAGTGATACCTGGCATTAGGGGGGTGACTTGCCTTGAGCTCTCTTCGCTGAGTGTCGATCCTGCATAAGAGCACAAGATTCTTGTGTTTGCTGTAAAATTTTCTTTTATGTCTAGAGTAACATGTTGGTGATTGTTTTTTCCAGATTATTTATACAGCAATGTATATGTTATATTCACGTTTAGAGTCAGTCAGAATTTGTTTTGGCTCTCCAAAAGTAGGAATTCATGATATTCCCATTCTTGCACTGCCCTATAGTGCTCTACACTATGTAGTATATTTACTTCCACAAGCTTTACGATTTCACATTACAAATGTTGGTATGACTGGAGAGGAGCGGTATGGTCTGGAGAAGAGCAGTAAGCTGCAGTAATGTAAACGCTCAAACAACTTATGCATGATCAAACATTGGAGCGCACATCTAAAAACAATTCAATTCTCTCACACCACCAATCCACTCTAGCTAACTTTATTATAAAAGAAAAAAGCAGAATAACTAACTTCATTGTAGAGGTGCATCCCACGCCTAAAACCTAGAGGAGGAAAGCTGAAACCAACTGGAAGAGTACATCCGTAAGTGTTTACACCGGCTTGGCATGGAAAAGACTGCAAAGATGCCAACACCGTCAACCAAGAGAAGCTGCCCAAATGACTCACCGGTAGCCGTGTCCCCACCTGGCCATGGAGTTGACGACATCCTCGCCTCCATTAACAACAAACTTTCTAGCTTCAAAGCGCGCCTGACTTTCGTGGAACTTCTCCACAAATAATTTCAAACACTGCGGGAATCCCTGGAATTCAACCAGCAACAGGGTGCTCTTGCTCACGACAGATAATGAGGCCCTTAAAGAGTTGGTCTTTGTTGAAAATAAGACCATGAAGGAGTCTCTCCTCAACCTTCAGGCGCGCATGAAGTGTAACCTGGTCTTCTCCGGGTTTCCTGAGCGAGCATCAAGGGACCCCAAGGCAATGATCAAGGACTTTCTCTGAAAATACCTTAAGTTCCTGACAGACATCATCAAGGATATTTCCTTCCACCAGGTGAAAGAGACCAGATGCCCGTTGGCCACGCGGCAAAGTTTGAACACTTTAAGCCAGAGCTGGTGAAGGGCCACGGCATGGAGCTGAGAGGGACAAACTTCCTAAATCCTGGAGCGAAGCAGATGCCTGTTCCCCATCAGGGGAACTTTACCACAACGGCCAACTCTAACCGTGGCTCTACTGAAAGATCCGCAGGTCTGCTTCAACCCTTTCAAATCAGGCATACGCTTGATTTGAAGTTTCTAAAGTTTCTAAACTTATGCTTAGAACCTACAATTATCTCATTAGAGGCAGAAAAAAACATTTGATAGGGTTAATTGGAAATTTCCTCTTGCTGCACTACATAAATTCGGATTCGGAAAAGGCTTTATAGCTTGGCAAGACCTTATATAATGCCCTACAAGCCTCTACAAGCCAAGCTTTGTCCTCTAGAAGGGCACTAGGCAGGGCCATCCACCCTCTTTCTCACTGTTTGCCATATTCATTGAACCACTTGCAGCTGCAATTTGATAAAATAACAACATCAAAAGGATTCAGACAAGAAATTAAACCACAAGATAAGTTTTTATGCTGCTGATTTATTACTTTTCCTTCAAAACAAATCAAATTAACTTTTGGTAGAATCATCATTTTGACAGATGCAACTCTTCCCATAAGTGATATGGGCAGAAATCTCCACCTCATGAGATTGTTTTCTATTGTTTTCAGTAGAGGAGTGTAGTTGAGCTTTGCCAGATCTGACAACCTGGAGGATATGTTGACCCCCAAATACTTGATGTTACCTGCCTGGAGTGGGGTGGATGATGTGCTCTGGAAATGGTTGATGGGCAGAACAGTGGATTTGGTCCAGTTAATGTGGAGTATTCTGAGATAGATGAGAATTTGTTAAGTGTTATTGTTTCTGGAAGTGAAGTATGTGGGTTTTGAAGGAAAATTAATACAGCATCAGCGTAAAGACTTATCTTGTGGTGTTCGTTTACCGTTTTAATCCCTTTAATGTTATTTTGCCGGTTTGCTGCTGCCAGTGGTTCGATAAATATGGCAAATAGTGAGGGAGAGAGTGGACAACCCTGCCAACCCCTCTGCGAGACAAAGCTTGGAGAAATGTGATCATTTGTTCTAACAGAAGCTCTGGGTGAATTATAAAGTGTTTTTGATCCAGGTTGTGAAGTGTTTTCCAAATCCAAATTTATGTAATGTGGCGAATAGAAATTTCCAGTTAACCTTATCAAATGCTTTTTCTGCATCTAATGAGATAACAGTAGTTGATTATGGATGGTGGAGTAGTCTATTAGGTTCAGTAGCCTATGTGTGTTATTGGTGGTCCCGGGGCTTTGTTATTAGGCATAAGTAGGAGGGCTTCATGGAGCTCAGCCACTGAGATGGGTGAGTCCATGGCCTCTATCCTCCCGACATGCATTCACTTAGAGGTGGGTCGTCCAATCACTGGGGCAGAAGTCGCCAAGATAGTGAAACAACTTCGCGGCAGTGGAGCTCCGGGTTTGGATGAGATCTGCCCAAGGGTATCTTAAGGCTCTGGATGTTGTAGGGCTGTCCTGGTTGACACGCCTCTGCAACACTGCGTGGTCATCTGGGGCAGTGCCCTTGGAGTGGCAGACCAGGGTGGTGGTCCCTATCTTTAAGAAAGGAGACCAGAGGGTGTGTTCCAACCACAGGGGGCTCACACTACTCAGCCTCCCCAGGAAAGTTTACACCTGGGTGCTGGAAAAGAGGGTCAGATCGATAGTTGAACCTCAGATTGAGGAGGAACAATGCAGTTTTCGTCCTGGCCGTGAAACCACGGACCAGCTCTTTGGAGCGGTGCTTGATGGGAAGTGGGAGTTTGCCCAACCAGTCCACATGTGTTTTGTGGACCTGGAGAAGGTTTACAACTGTGTACCCAGGGGCATCCTGTGGGGGGTGTTTCGGGAGTATGGGGTGAGTGGTTCCTTGCGAAGGGCTGTTCAGTCCCTCTACAAAAGGAGCACGAGCTTTGTTCGTGTAGCCATTTGTAAGTCTGACTCGTTCCCAATAAGGGTTGGTTGCCAAGGCTGCCCTTTATCACCGGTTCTGTTCATAACCTTTATGGACAGAATTTCTAGGCACAGCAGGGGGTGGGGGGTGTCATGTTGGGTGAGCAGAGGATCTCGTCGCTGCTTTTTGCAGAAGATGTGGCCCTTCTAGCCTCATCGAACCGAGACCTCCAGCTCTTGCTGGGGCGGTTCATGGCCGAGTGTGAAGCAGCTGGGATGCGAATTAGCAACTCCAAGTCCGAGGCCATGGTCCTCAGTCGGAAAAGGGTAGATTGCCTTCTCCGGGTTGGAGAGGAGGTCCTGCCTCAAGTGGAGGAGTTCAAGTATCTCGGGCACTTGTTCACGGTTGAGGGAAGGATGGAGCGGGAGGTCAACAGGTAGATCGGAGCGTTGTCAGCAGTGATGCAGGCGCTTAACTGGTCTGTCGTGAAGAAGGTGCTGAGCCGAAAGGCAAAGCTCTCGTTTTACCAGTCGATCTATGTTCTATTAGAATTCGCTTCAGTTTGAGTAGTTTCCACTATATTTTTCCGCTGAACCAAAGGCCTTAGCTTGTACTTTTCTACTAACATCATATTGTACTGTCAGTATGTTCCTGTTTGTGACCTTGAAGATAGAACAGCCAGCTTGAGATTCCTCTGTCTAGTCAGACACGTCTGCTGTATCAGATACGCGTCTATCAAACAACACTCACACACTTTAGTTTATCTCACTTGAAGGTCAACATGCGGATAGCGGTTGGCTTGTCCACGTCATGAACAATTAACAAGTCCAACCTTGGTGCGGGGCAGGCTCAGCCCAAGAAGATAAATGTGAATGATTTCCTGTATTCGGGGCTCAATCTGGTGAGGTTCTCACAAGAGAACTTTGTCACTTTGAGTCCAGCGCTGCATAAGTTTGCCTGTGACCATAAATAAAATGCTGTTGGAATGTGCAGAATTTTCTGGTTTGTTCTTGGGCTTCCAATAAAAGAATCAGGTTACAGTTCCGACCCTCACCTATGGTCACGAACTTTGGGTAATGACAGAAGGAACGAGATCACAAATACAAGCAGCCGAAATGAGTTTCCTCAGCAGGGTGACTGGGCTCAGCCTTAGAGATAGGGTGAGGAGCTCGGACATCCGGGAGGTGTTCAAAGTAGAGCCGCTCCTCCTCCACGTCGGGAGGAGCCAGCTCAGGTGGCTCGGGCATCTGGTCAGGATGCCTTCCGGACGCCTCCCGTTAGAGGTGTTCAAGACATGTCCCACGGGGAGGAGGCCTCGTGGCCGACCCAAGACCAGGTGGAGGGATTATATCTCTCGCCTGGCCTGGGAATGCCTGGGGGTCCACCCGGACGCCTGGCGGAAGTGGCTGGGGCGAGGGCCGTCTGGGTTTCCCTCCTAAAGCTGCTACCCCCGCGACCTGGACCCAGATAAGCGGCAGACGACGACGCTTACGTTGTGTTTGTCTCTATCTGTCTCGCTCTCCCTCCCTCTCACACACGAACAGACACAGACACTCACAGACACACAAACACACACGGACACACTCATAAAAGTGAAAAAATACACTCAATCACTAACCGGATCAGTTGAATTAAAGTCGAGGCCTCCTTCTTGCATACCCAGAAACATGTTGTCTCCTTCCAGCTGGAGAGAACACAAAAACAAGAGCAAAAAAAGTCAACAACAGTCAAATACAGAAAACATAACAGCAGGGAAACTACATTAAGATGGAGGTAAAAGGTAATTTAATACTACCACACATTAAAAAGGCAAGCAGTCTAAGTGAGAAATGTCAACAAACCTGAATTTGAACTTTTTTGACTATTTGAATGTTCATGAGCTCCTTTACTGGGGAGAGTCAAATAACTGAAAAGAAGCCACAGAATATGAAGAGAATAATGGATAGCTAGGATCCACTTGATCAACTATCACTGAACTTTCATAGCATTTTTCTCACATGAGGTCATCAAAATGTTAAGATCTAATATCACCCACACAGAATAATAAATACAGAATCTCACAGAGTCTGAGATATTTTGGCATTATAATATATATAATGGCTCCTTTCAAATCCAGGTTGACGTAGCAGGTCTCAAAAATGTGTCTGACTTCTGTTGTGTCAAGGAAGAGGGGATCAACAGGACCCTGGTCTCTACTCTCCTTCTTTGATCCATCTTTACACCATCTCTGCTATCTTTACCCCCTTTAGTAACTGTCTTAACGCTACATTCTATTTTCGATTATACAATAGTGTTTTCATTGTGGAATGGCTCAAATACAAAGAATTTATGTCATCAAAATGAAGACAACTTGGGAATTGTAGTGAGACAGCTACCTAAAATTCAGAAATGGGAATTTCTTTACTGATAAAATTGCTTCTCTCAGAGTCAGAATTGTAATTTCAAACCTGTATGGTTGACATTTGTCAGAATACTTATAGAATTATTTAATCTCCCAGCATCACAAAACAGGAAATTACATTTTTTCTATACAAACTGCATTTTCCTCACTCACATTGTCTATTCTTGACCCTTCTCTCTTTCTTCCTCCACCAGCTTGTGCTTGTCCTGCACTACAAACTCATAATAGGTGACAAAAACTGGTTTGTGTTCGCTGTTTCTGACATAATATTTGCTTTATTTCACTGCCATACACAGTGAGGAAACAATTTTAACTCAGCCAAAAGCTGAAGGCATTTTCAACCCTGTATGTAGGTGAACTTTTGCCTTTGCACTCTGATTCCAATATAGACCAATCAGCCATAACATTATGACAACTGACAGGTCAGGCGAATAGCACATCGTGGCACCTGTCAGTGGGTGGGATATATTAGGCAGCAAGTGAACATTTTATCCTCAAAGTTGATGTGCTAGAAGCAGGAAAAATGGGCAAGCATATGAGCTACTTGAAAAGGGCGAAATTGTGATGACTAGACAACTGAATCAGAGTATTTTCCAAAACTGCAGTTCTTGTTGGGTGTTGCCAGTCTGCAGTGGTCAGTGTCTATCAAAAGTGGTCCAAGGAAAGAAAAACAGTGAAATAGCAACAGGGTTATGGTTGGCCAAGGCATGTGAGGAGCGAAGGCTAGCCCGTGTAGTCCGAACTAGCAGAGAAGTTACTGTAGCTCAAACTGCTGAAAAAGTGAATGCTGGTTCTGCTAGAAATGTGTCAGACTACACAGTGCAACGCAGTTTGTTACCTATGGGGCTACGTAGCCTCAGACCAGTGAGGGTGCCCATGCAAACACCAGTCGACTGCTGAAAGCACCAACAATGGCCATGTTACCATCAGAACTAGACCACAGAGCAGTGGAAGAAGGAGGCATGGTCTGATGAATCATTTTTTCGTTTACATCACATGGATGACAATGTTACCTAGGGAGCACATGGCACCAGGATTCATGATGGAAAGAAGGCAAGCCAATGAAAGAAATCTTGCCATTCCAGTCCTGCCATTCACGTGGATGTTACTTTGATACATACCACCTACCTAAGCATTGTTGCAGATCATGTACACCATTTCATGGAAACTGTATCCCCTGATGGCAGTGGCCTCTTTCAGCAGGATAATGCAAGGTTTTGATTCAATTCCCCAGACCTCAATCAATCTAATCTCAATCTAATCCGTGGGATGTGCTGGAAAAACAAATCTGATCCATGTCCCCCTTTTAAACCTTAGAACAACTAATGAAAAGCAAAGTTAATGGAAAAATATATTCAACTGTCTACTATCACCAAAAAACAGAGCATAAAAACTCTACTCTTACATGCATCATGATTCTCATTTGGACGCTTATGTCTCATAGCAGAAGAGTCGAGGATCTTGGTTTTAAAACTCAATTTTTAACACAACAATTCCCTGAAACATTTTCTGTGTCAAGTGTCTAGCTACAAAAAAATATGGCTGACATCTGCAAGGGTAATATGTAATATGCATGTAACATGTACCTGGACAAGAGCCACACTGTATAAAAGGTGTGTCTACCTAAAACACAGCTAACATGAGAAACCACTTTTCAATGTTCCTCCCAGATTTGAAGAAAAACAGTTGCTAGCTGGCAGTTTCTGCAAGTAGAAAACTCTGGAACAAGCACAAGCAAAGTTTCTGTTCTACTTGGAAAGGGCAAAGCAATTCACATAGTCAACTGCAATCTTTCATATCCGTCAAAGTTTAACCTTTATTCTCACTTCATCTTTTGTTACATTACATCTATAGTTTCCAACCTCCAAGAAGTAATCATCTTCAATAATTGAGATGTTAATACTGAGGAAAACAATTGTGTTTTCTTTTCATAATCAAACACCCATACAAGATCTCCACTGGCTCTCGTCAGCTTCAAACCAAAAAAAAAATGGCATTAGCTTCAACAGTCATTAACTGGTCAGTCTAGCTCTCACACAAAGAGACTGTTTCATGTCCATAAATCATATTCTAACATATTTAAATAATTCATAGTTCCCTGGGTACATAATTATTGTCTTGGTTGCCAAACAGACACGCAGATGATAATTTGAACTTGTGTGCAAGAGTAAAGCACAGTCTCATGTATGCATACACACGGCCTCACAAACACAAACACAAACATACACGCACGTGCACACAGACACACACACACACGCACATGCACACACACATTCACACAAACACACAAACACAAGACAGGTGGACAGACAGGTGTAGCTACCCTATCCATCTGCCAGCTGTTGGGTATTATGCAAATGAAGTGTAGGTTTACAGAGTCAACAGAAAAAGCAAAATGGTGTTATGGAAGTGCCTACCACACAAACACAGTGTCTGTTGGCTTTTAAGAATTAACAGTTAATCTGAAATCCTTCACACAAAACACATATAGGTTTTCAATATAAGGAATTAGGAGAACCCTTAACCTCCTCTCTGTGAGGAAACCATGTTTTCAAAACTAAACAGAGATGAGAGGAGCAGATGCACTGACCTTATCTTTCTGTATGTACCTTTGACAAGGCCTCACGTATCACACATGGTTACGCATGCACATAGAAACACGCTAACACATGCAGACACGGCACAAACTAATAAGCTAGCAAATATGATGAATGTGTTTCGCATTTTCCTTTGAAACTTAACTTTAAATTCACTTGACAACTGGATGGAATCATCGCTACGAACACTGACCTTTACAACTACAAAATAAAAAAAATATGCATTCCCGCTATAAGGGACAAATGCAACAAAACTTTTAAACGGATAAGAGATTAGAAGGATAGCAGGCAGAGAAAATAAACCCATAGGGAAAAATTGTGATGATTTCTTTTCAGCAGATGCTCAGTGAGAGTGGAAGATAATACAGAGTTCATCGGCTGTGGGAGGGGTGGGGACAACCAGAAAGTTTATGGATCTGAGTGGTTGTTGCCGTGTTATGCTGTACATTCAGTACATGAGTGAAATGACGTTATGGTGGAGGTCAGGTGCATGATTACTGTTCCTTAATGAAGCTTTGATATGCAACTTATGTCATTTTATGTTTTTCCAAGGAATGTTTCAAAAATGCCATAAAACCTAATGTAGATAACATTAATGTAGAATATCAAACTACAACTAACAATTGTTTTCAGAATTATTTGATCTACAAAATGTGAAAATATGATGAACAATGATGATTATTTTTTACAGTCAAATGTTCACATTTTTTGTCCAAAACCCATTGATATCACATCACTATCATGCAACATAAAAAAAATGTGAATGTTTTGCTTAGAAGATGAAACTGTAACTACACTATACATTTAGAATCAAAATTGTTATGATTATTTTTCTGTCAAAAGTCAGATATTTGTCTCTCTATCAGAAGATAAACTTAAAATCAGTTTTTGGGTACTAGCACATTAAAACCGTTATATTATAACGGTTATATTTTTTGAGGCTTCCTATTGTTAGTACTCGTACTAGTACTAGTATTTAAGCTAAAGAGTCAAGAAACAACACAGAAACAAAGGTCAGCATCTCAGCAAACTTATTCATGACATGACACACTACAACTCAGCACTCAAATTGTATTTATTTCTCAAATCTGATCTCTTTTTTTTGGCAGTTCATTATTTGCTCAAATGTGGCCAATATCAAAACTGTCTTTAACTGACCGACATGTGCAAAAAAACTATCAAATATGTCACGCACAGCACATCGTTATAGTGTTGAGCATTGTAGGAGCAAAATTTGGTTATCCGTGATTATCAATAATAATCTTTGATGATTATTAATAATAATCTTTTGTGGTTGTTAATGAAGATAACTATGAAAATGATTATTATGCAGATGATTATCAATAATCATAATCTCTGGTGATTATTAATAATTCCCACATTTAATAAAGATTAATTATCAAAATTAATTAAAACGAGGCACCACCGGGAAAGCCCGGACCAATAATGAGAGAATCAGTCTCAAAATCAGTCTCAAAATCAGTTACCTGAAAATGTCAATATTCATGGAATATTGTCATATAAAGGATGACCGAGGAAGGAGCAGAGGTTGGCACTAACCCTGTCAACCAGTTGACAGGGTTTATTAACAGCAGTAAAATCAATCAACAATTAACATCACTACCGCACACAAATCCGGTCAAACGTTATAACTGTTCTCTTACTACATACGAACAGATACAAAAACAGCAACAAACAGCGTGTGTTGGTGTGTATGTGTAAGTGGATAGGTGGTTATGACACGTGGTGTCAGCCAGATGGATAAGAGGTTGAAACAAGATAGCAGCCACAACATGTTGGGTGGGCCGGAAGTAGGGAGGTGAAACAAAATGGTGGTGGACCAATGAAATGTGATCCGACAAAGGAGGGGCTGAGCGGGAAGCTCAACTTACACAGCTAGGATATGTGTGGAATGGGCATGAGTGGTTAGTAAAAAGATTGAAAAGAGAGCGAGATCAGATGGTTGAGCGCAGCGTTCAGATGACCCAGAATCAGATCTAGTACCTGTATGTTCTACACAGACCTCACTGGCTCAGCTGATGAGTAGCATGAGTCTGGGCCTTTAACTAGTATAAGTACTGATAAGAATTATGGGTAACACAAAAGGTAACACAAAAAAAGCTGATGCAAAATAGAGTGGAGGTAGTGGACCGTATCACATGAACCATATTGCCATCACAGTTTACAAACACTATAGACACGTTACTACACTGATATCTGCCCAGAGCTACAAGCCTCTTACTGATAGAGATGAGGTGGTCCATCCTCGGCTCCTTTGCTGTGGCAAGGCGACATTGGTTAGCAGCATTCAGCGGCTATCATTTTCTTGGCGGGGCAGTTGATTCCAGCATGCAACAGGGAATTACTGAACATAAGAGGAAGGGCTCTTCATCATCCCTCATCTTTTTGAAGCGGGTAGGCAGGAGGCAGGTAGCCACCTGGCTTCGCGTTCGCGGGCGTGCACGGGTATATGATCCATGGGCATGCGGAGGCATCTGGTTGAGAGGGGCAATCCGATGTCTAACCGGGCAATTTCATGCTCGACTAGCACTGAGGAGGTGGGAGGAGATTGCTCACCAGCGAGAAAGATGTGCAGGCCTTAAGGTAGTTAACGTTTGAGGCACATGTCGGGGGTCAGGACGCGCACCACAGGGAACGAACAGCCTGATCCTAGAAGCCGCAAGGGTTACTTCTACACGCATGAAGTCATTGTTACGAACGTTCGAGCCAGAAGCCTTGATGGTCACTACTATCGACAGCGGAGTCACTATGGTGGACGTCCAAACCAGAACGTGATATTATAGTTTGGGGCTGAGCTTAGCAGACCTTATCCATGTGAGCTGGGAATCGTGCGGGTATCCCGCTGGTTGGCTTGGATTACATGGATTTATGGTGTGTTATAAGCTGACCAACTGGTCAGTTGGTCAGATAAGACCACATGTTGGGGTTTTGTTGGACCAAGTTCATTGATCTTTGTTAGCAAAACGTAGATTTTTAGGCTGTTGGAAATACATATAGACCTCCTTTGTTTGTGAGGCACTACAATACAAAGGTAAACATGGAAGTCACTAAAGTCAGTATTTACAGTTTCATTTTAAAGTTGATGTACAGCAGAATCCAGTGGCTATTTTGTTTCCTTTTCTTGTCATGGTCTTCGTTTTGGACTGTTAATTTTCTGTTTGGACTTTTCAGTGAGACTCAGCGTCTGATTGTGTTTCTGTTTTACCTTGTGGTTCTGCCGTTGTGTCTCTTGTCTTGTTTCACTTCCTGTCTGTTTGTACTTGTGTCTTGTTGGATAATTAGTCCTTCCTGCATGACTAGCTCTGGCCAGTTCCCTTTTGTTTCCCTACCCCATCGGCTCCCTATATGCCCTCCTGTCTCGCCACCTGTTCCTTGCATGGTGATTAGTTCTGTTCATAATTAAGGGCCCATTTACACAAGAACATTCAGTTTTGTTTGTGAGTTGCTTTTTTCAAATAGTGCCACTAGCAGTTGGCAAAGTTTTGAAAATGCTCTCCACACACACCAGACCGTAAGAAACTCCCAAATATTTAACTACTTACCTTGAAAAGTAAATTCCAGGAAATTGTAGACTGGGAGTCATGCCAGTCAAAATATGCGGACATGTTTGATGCTTACAGCGACAAGTAAAATATAGAAACAAATAATATTAGCAATTTTACTTTTTAATATTAACTATTAATAATACCTTAATATTCAGTGCGCATGACCATTTACAACAAGATTTCATTTTTTCCCCATCAACATAGTCAGAGATGGGGGCATTTTAAAACCTTTTCACTCTGGAGCCCATCTCCATATTGCTCTGTTTTCAGGCATCGCAAACACCGCGCTCGTGTAAACAGACAGCCAAAATGCAACTAAAATTTTGCGTTTTTACACAAAAACGTTGTTGCGCAAATGGGTCCTAAATCCTGTCTTCTGTGTCTGTCTTGGTCAGATCCTTGTGTTGTGTAATGTTCCTGATGTTCCCCCCTCGGTGCTTTCTTTGAGTATTTTCAAGTTATATATTTCGAGTTAGATTTTCGGTGTGTTTTTCCTTTGTGCCCTGATTGCTCGCCTCTGTATCCTGGTTTTGGTTTCGTTTACAAAAAAAATCAGTTTCTTCAGTCCTGTCTTTGGAACTGCTTACTCTTCCATTTGGCCTCTGCATTACGACCCGTAACCATCCAAGTCATGTCACTTTAGAGAAGATGCAAAAAAAGCCGGACATATGCTCACTTGAGCTCTGTTTTCATAAGGTTAATCAATATAGTTTCTTTTTACAGCGGACATTGTGACTTGCAAGTCAGGAAAAGCAGTGGCCAGACACTGGTCGAGGGGGTGGAGTTGCAGCCATTTTTAAGTCAAGCCTATTGATAAAATCCAAACCTAAAATTAATCATATCTCATCTGAAAGCCTGGTTCTTCATCTTGCAAATCCAGCCGAGAAAACTTTAAAGCCAGTTTTATTTGTTAGTTTAGTCCTGAGCACCAGTAAAATAATTGGTGATTTCAATATCCATGTGGATATACATCATGATAGCCTTAGCATTGCATTTTATCTTAATTCAGTAGAGGACTCTTGTGCTAACTTTAGTCCCTTTCAAACTGATCATCTTGTTGATAGTGCTGCAGGCTCTTTGCAAATGACACTCGACTCCATTGTCCCACTAAAAAAGAAGATAATAAAATAAAAGAGGTTAGCTCCATGGTACATGTCAAACCCGCAAATTAAAGCAAATATCCAGGAAACATTAAAGGATATGGCCTTAGAATATATAGGAAAGCCCTCTGTAACGCCAAAGCCACCCATTACTCTACGTTAATAGAGCAAAATAAAAACAACTCCAGGCTCCTTTTGAGCACATTGCCCAAGCTGACAGTCATAACTCCATCAATCCATGTATTCCTATTGGTCTCAGTAGTAATGACTTCATGAACTTCTTTATCATAAAATTGTAACTATCAGAGAAAATTTATCAGCAGCTGTCCTAAACTGGCACTGATTCACCCTCAAATACAGGAGCCTTGGAAACGAATGTAAAAGCGAATATATTTTGTACTATACTACGAAATTGTTTTTCCCCAATTGACCTTCCCGAACTAACTTCAACGATTTCTTCATTTAAACCATCAACGTGTCTCTTAGATCGTATTCCAACAGGGCTGCTCAAGGAAATCTTACCCTTAATTGGCACTTCTTTGTTAGATTGAATTAATCTGTCTTTACTAACAGACTGTGTATCACTGCTCTTGATTCAGCAGTTTTAGTCAATTATAGACCAATATATAACCTTCCCTTTCTCTCTAAAATCCTTGAGAAAACAGATGCTCGTCAGCTTCATGACTTTCTACACAAAATAGTCTATTTGAGGATTTTCAGTTCGGACAAAGGAGTTTTTTCTGTACTTGTTCTATTAGATCTTAGTGCTGCATTTAATACCATTGACCATCAGATCCTAATACAGAGACTAGAACATTTAATTGGCATTAAAGGGACTGCATTACGCTGGTTTAAGTCCTGTTTATCAGATATATTGCAGTCTGTACATGTTAACGATGAATCCTCCAGTTCCAAAAGGTTCTGTGTTTCGACCAATATTATTCACTCTATATATATGGTTATATTATTATTCATTCATTCATTCATTGTCTTCCGCTAATTCCGGTTATTCCAGGTGCTTGAGCCGATCCCAGCTGTTGAATGGGTGAACGGCGGGGTACACCCTGGAGACGCCAGCTCATCGCAGGGCCACATGAAAGACATACAACCACTCACACTCTCACACACAGTTAACCTCAGCATGCTTTTGGAGGAAGCCAGAGTACCCGGAGAGAACCCACGCAGACACGGGGAGAGCATGCGAACTCCCAGGCCGGGGGTCGAACCTGCGACCTTCTTGCTATGAGGCAACAGTGCTAACCGCCGCACCACCATGTCACCGGTTATATTATCATAAAACACATAAATTTTCATTGTTATGCGGATGATGCCCAATTATATTTGTCAATGAAGCCAGATCAATCAAATCAGCTACACTTCAGCCATGTGTTAACCTAAAGACCTGGATGACTTGCAGTTTTTTGTTACTAAATTCAGGCAAAACTGAAGTTCCTTTTCTTGGCCATTAACACATCAAAGACCCACCATTAATGATATTGCTATTATGGATGGCATGAACTTGGCCTCCAGCACCACCGTAAGAAATCTGGAGTTATGTTTCATCAAGATATGTCTTTTAACTCCCACATTAAACAAATGTCAAACAATGCTTTTTTTCCACTTACGCAATGTTGCAAAAATTTTGACACATTTAGTCTCAAAAAGATGCAGAGAAATTGGTCCGTTCATTTGTCACTTCCAGGCTGGATTACTGCATTTCCTTACTATCAGGTGGCCCAAACAATTCTCTTCAGACTCCAATTGGTCCAGAATGCTGCTGCATGTGTTCTTACAAGAACCAGGAGAAGAGATCACATTTCTTCAATAATTGCTTCTCTGCACTGGCTGCCTATAAAATCCAGAATAGAATTCAAAATCCTTTTCTTTACCTATAAAACCCTTAATGGTCTGACACCATCACATCTTAAGGAGCTCATCGAACCATATTACCCAACTAGAATGCTGCACTCTGCTGCTTACTTGTGATTCCTAGAATCTCTTAAAGTAGAAACAGAAGCAGAAATTTCAACTATCAGGCTCCTCTCCTGTGGAACCATCTTCCAGCATTGGTCAGGGGGGCAAACACCCTCTCTAAATTTAAGAATAGGCTTCGAACTTTCCTTTCTGAGAAAGCTTATCGTCAGGGTTGGGTCATGCTCACCTTGGACCAGCCCCTAGTCATGCTACTGCTCCAGGTCTAGGCTGCCAGGGACCATGATGCACTGGGCCCCTATCTTATTCTTGCGCTCCTTTCCCATCCTCTTCCTCTTCCATTCCTTAACTTCTTCCCTGGAGTTGTTTTGTCTTGCAGAGATGGAGACCTTTATGGCCGTTACGGACGTACACCACTATTATTATCATTATTATATTACTGTAGTTTATATTACTATAGTGCATCTCTGCATTCTCCCCATCTCCCACCCCTTTTCTCTCTCTCTCAATTCAATTCAATTCAATTCAATTCAATTATACTTTATTAATCCCTAGGGAGGGTTCCCTCAGGGAAATTAGCTCTCTTTCTCTCCGTCAACCCAACCGGTCAAGGTAGATGGCCGCCCACCTCGAGCCAGGCTCTATTCATGGTTTCTGCCCATAAAAGGGGAGCTTTTCCTTGCCGCCGTTGCCAAGTGCTTGCTAATTGGGTAATTGTTGGGTAAAATAAAGAATAACATCTCAAAAAGTTAAGAAAAAGTTCAAAACAGCTTACTACTATGCTGGTGCGAATATGTGAAAAGGTGTTACATTGGGTATTTTGGGTTTTCTACTTTAAATGGATTGATTAAATGGTATAAGTGTGAAAAATGCACATTACATTCAGTTATGTCTTCCAAAAATTACTATTATAGAAAGTAATGTTTTGGGATACTGCCACTTCTCAAAATGAGTATGTTAACTTTGTGTGTGCGTGTGTGTGCACGCGCGCATCTGTCTCAAACCTGCAGTGAGCAGTGAGTAAACTAAAAATGATGCGAGGTTTGTCGTAAAACCAAATTACTCTTTGTCCTCCTTCTCTTTCCTCTCTCCCTCCTTATATGCCTCCATCTCTCTCTCATCTCTGCTCTTCATCCATGTGTGCATATGTGCCTTGGTTTGCATGTTTGTGTGAAGACAGAGAGAGAGAGAGAGAGAGAGAGAGAGAGAGAGAGAGAGAGAGAGAGAGAGAGAGAGAGAGAGAGAAAGAGAGAGAGAGTAAGAGAGAAAGAGAGAGAGAGAAAGAGAGAGAGAGAGAGAGACAGAGAGAGAGAAAGAGAAAGCAAAGGTTTGAA
>CAAKHG010048561.1:0-22379 GCA_901007715.1 Dactylopterus volitans
ATATCATGCTGGATTATGAAAACTCTAACCAGATTGATAAAAATTACTTTGTTTGATTAAGTTAGTTGTTTGTTCACCCCCCCCCCCTATTTGGTAACATTTCTTTGTTTTCAGCCTTTGTATTCAGATTTTTTATTTAAAACAGGGCACTCTTTTTTTTTTTCTTTTTTTTTTTTTAACTCCGTGTTGGAGTTAGATAAACAGAACAAGCAGGAATAAAAGTATAAAAGCTACCAGGAGAATGTTGAACAATTGGGTAACTTTGTGTGTGCGTGCGTGCGTGTGTGTGTGTGTGTTTGTGTTAGTGTGTGATGTGGCAGCCTCTGGAGAGATCTGATTCAAGGTCGTTCAGTGGACATAATACTGTCCTCTGCAGCTTATCTTCACTGAATCCCTGTATCACAAGCGACAGAGCTCAACACACACATGGACACACACTAATCTACTCCCTATGAGATATAGATAACCCCAGAAACCACAGGTAACACACAAACAAATCATAAGAAGTTCACTTTATCAGCAGCCAAAGGAGACCTGGCAACCTGTCTCCTCGCTATTGTTAATCGCTCTCTCTCTCTCCCCCTCTCTAGTCTCCATCTGTCTTTCCCCCTTTTCTTCCTCCCGTGATCTCGCTCTCTTCCCCTCCACTTTCTCTCTCTCACTCCCTCACTCTTTCCTTGAAGCCCGCAATTTAATAACCTCAAGTGCTGTCAGAGGAGGCATTGAAAAATGGCTTCTATAAAACATAACGGCCTTAATCAGAGTGTGCCGAGGATTCTCCCTGCTGCCGCTGATTCCCCGCCGCCGCCTCCGCCGCCGCCGCCTCCCTCCCCCCAATCCCCGCCTCTAATGAATTAATGTTGAAATATGCAGGGGCTCAGTAGTCATTAGATGTGCGCCGTGAGACGTGATTTAAGATGGCTGCCTTTATGTGTCTGCCAGGCAAGATGGAGCAGGTTGGGCCTGGCCGGACAGTGACTGTCTTGTCTGACTGAGTCAAAAGTGCTTCAAGACCACACTCTGTTGCGGACCTGATGGGTTAGACCAAAGTATTACTGCCGGCCTATTGTTGTTCCAGGTTTTATGATTTTTTTTAATATATATATATTTACATAATGGGAACAGCGGGAAGTGCTTCAAATTTCCAGCATGCTCTCTTTGTGTGAGTATGGCCATGTATCAAGTGGACACGCGGACGTGGGCCGATAAGTTCAGGAGATTTATGTCCTTTATCCGGCGGCTCTGTATTGCTCATTGTAGCTGTGGCGTGGCGTTCACTGATCATATGCAGTCCCACTGTCACCTCTGACCTGTAATATCACGGCCGCCGAGCCAGACCGCCACGGTTTGTGTTCACGCAGGTGTCCTCAGGGAGAGCAACGCCATCTAAAGCCTTCCGAATGGGCTTTAAAAGGCATAAAAACGCATTCACAGTCAGAGTCTTGCGTTGTCTCATTGACTCTTAGCCTTGCCTGAACACTTCCTGCTGCCGCGCCGCATTCACAACCGCCTCTTGATAAAATTGTTCATGTTCTGGAGAGCTTGATAAGATTTTGCGCTTCGAGAGAGGGACGCGGGGGAAAGATCACGGTTTCAGTTTGAACGCAAGACTTTTCTCGGGGGCCGACGCGGCGGTCAGAAACGCCATATCGGAAAATGTTGATATGAACACGCTCTCTTGGTTCAGAGACGCTGATATTACCTGCGTTTTGCACGCGCGCGCTCGGTGCCAACATTTCTCTTGGCGACCGGGCTGCAGTGTCTGAAGGCTATCGGCTGACGAGCAACAACATTAAATCATATTCAGTGTAAGTCCTCTGCACTGCAGACACACGCGTGCAACAGCGCCTGCTACAGCCGCTCCCTCCACCAGCCCAACCTGCTCAGGATGTACGAACCCTCTGCTACGACTAAGACCTTACACTTAAGTCTGTTTATGTTTGTGAGGGAGGACTAGCCTCACCCCAAATGTAGCTGCGTGACAATATGCTTGCTCTAGTAAGTATTCAACTTGAAGACTTGCGCTTAATGTAGACATTCGACTATTAATGTGTCTCTCACTCAAAAAACAGGCATGTGGAGTAGAATTTGACACGCTGTCGCTTTACGAGGCACGACTGTATGATTAGCAAATAATTTTAGGTGCCAGTCAGCGGATGAAATTTAAAAATTCTGCAAAAGAGGGCATGTAAGAGTCAACCAAGCCAAAATAAACTGGTTAGGTGAGGACGCATACCATTTCGCTTCGCAATCATCATGGGCTTTACCATATAGTTGCTCATAACAGTAAAGTAACTGTCTCTGTTATTGCTTGTTTGACCCCTGTTGCTTTATTACCAAATGTATGGTTTAATTTTGCAGTGAACATCTACAGTAATGGTGACCAATAGTTTCATAGTCCCATTGGTCTTCAGTTCCTTATTGGTATACAGCATATTAATGCTTCTTTCAGATGGAGAGCTCAACATTTTCTTTATCAAAGAGCCGCATTTTTCTGTCCGATAGCAAGTCGGCTAATGGAAGTTGAAGAGACCAACAATAAATAATAAGTGCAGGGTATGGAAATGTTTGCAGCTCAAATGTGACAATATGTAATAAAAATTCCTAGCACTGAACAGGACTAAGCCCCAACACAGACAGCATTTTCCATCATTTTTATTTATTTTTGGCATTTACACTCCAAGAAATGACAGCACGATGTCTTCACTGAACCGGCTACGATCCCATTTGTCATCTCTAACTTTTCGTCCAACCCCAGTCCAGCCTGTCAAGCTCAGGTCAGTTACCCACACTGTTATACAGTGGCCACATGATGAAAATGTGACATTTGATATTTAATAATCAACAGGGTAACCAGCCAATGCTACCCTTTAAAAATGGTCTTCACTCATATTTTCTTGTTCAGTATTGTTACGGTGTGTGTCCAGACACAATGAATTCCAAGAGCCATGTTTGACCATTATTATTATTATTACTATTACTATTATCATTATTATTATTATTTAACCTCATAATTTCAGCTGCATCCCTAGTGGACCTAAACGGACTTGGGAACAAGTCAAGAACAAGTATAAAAGCATACTTCAAAGCGCTCAGTGACGAGGCTTTATTTCTCGACAGCGTCGCTGTTGTCTGGATGAAATCGAGGGCATTTATTTGATAGTGTTTGCAGCCCACGCCCGACTGCGACGCGTTACATTTGCAACATATGACTCAGATGTCATGTCGGAAAGAGGGGGGCAGGGGACCGGCGGAAACAGGTTTGAGCTGTGATACTACATGGAAGGTGGGATGGATCCTCATTGAGTCAGGGTGAGTCAAACAGACAGCAGTGGGGTTTACAATCCTTTCGATGGGGAAGGGACCTACATAGCGAGGCTACAATATACGGGACACAGTGGCCAATGGAACATTATGGGTGGAACGCCAGAAAGACTGACCAGGTTGATACGAATAGGTGCTGGGTTACGGGGGTGGTTGGCAGAGCAGTGGTTAGTCTCCTAGGTGCGCTGCAGGATGGTCAGAGTACTCTCACACCTCCTGGGTCTTCTGGATAAACTGCTGTATTGACGGGACTGCAAACTCCCGCTCCTGGCCTGGGAACAGGGGGAGCTGGTACCCAAGTGAAGCCTCAAATGGGGACAAACTGGTGGCAGAGGAAGGGAGGGAGTTGTGGGCGTACTCTACCCAAGGGAGGCGAGTTCTTGAAGTCGTTGGATTGGTGGTAGCAACACATTGGAGGGATGACACCAGGAACTGATAAGCCCTTTCAGCCTGGTTGTTGGACTGGGGGTGGTAACCTGAAATCAAGCTGACAGAGGCTCCCAAGGCGTGAGCAAAAGCCAGGATGTAAACTGAGGACCTCTGTCGGACACAAGTCTGCAGGAAGTTCCAGTGACTCAAAATACATGGTTGATAAGGAGGTCGACTCTCCAGGGCTGTGGGGAGTTTTCTGACGAGGCCAGAAAATGAGCAGCTTTTGAGAAACGATCTATAACTGTCAGGATGACTGTGTTACCTCTGGAGAGCGGAAGACCTGTGACAAAGCCTTGGCGATGTGGGACCAGGGTCTTCCTAGAATCGGGAGAGGTCGCAGCAGATCTGCTGGAGTCTGGTGAAGAGACTTGCCCCATGCGGGAGCTCATAGCCTCTCCCCAGAGGAGTGCCTTGCATCAGAGCAACCAAGGTGCACAAGGTGAGCTGAGAAACCTGCTTGGTCAAGTTGGAGATTGCCTGGGCCATACCCTCGCGACTGTCAGACACGGGTCTCATTAACTGTTCATGGTGACCCAGCAGAAGGCCTTAGCTGGACAGAGCGTGCACTGCGTGTCTGCGGGATCCTTGTGGCCAGTCCTTTCTGTTACGGTGTGTGAGCAGACAGATTGAATCCCAAGAGCAGACACAGAGGCAGAGTGGCAGGCTAGTGCTAATTTATTGTGGACAACGGACAAGGAGGACCAGAGGAACGGACCAGACAAGACCAGGAGATGAGGGGGCAGGCTGGGCGAGGCGAGCAGGAGACTGGAGGTGGTGGCAGGACTGCAGGCAGAGTACAACAGGCTACGGAAGATCACGAGAGTAGTGAGGACCAAGTGTTACCACGGGGGTTTAACAACGAACTGGCGGAGAATGGAGGGAGAAACCAGTTGTTCAGCAGCTGGTGATGGGTGTGATATTTAGAACGACGATCTGCCGGCGTGTGGAGGACCTGGCGAGTGATGACCAGGTAAGAGCCCCGCCCAGCCTGCATGTATGCAAACAAATATTAAATGGATTTCGAATTGAATGAGTCAGCATGGCTTTACAATTTCTGTTGATGGTAAAACCTGGTTTGGGGCGAAAATCAATATATGCATTGTAAATAAAGATAAAATAAAAATACATACAGCCCGTCCAGCTGACCAGTCTCTGCTGTCCAAGAGGGTGATTGCATGTCGCTCCTCTAGGATATGCTGAAGCTAATATACTAATAGTGCACAATGAGAAAACTGCACATTTAAAAGCTGCTCAGCGTTCAGTATGATATTTCTTCAATGCAAGCATTACCATCAAACAGTCTTCTGACATGTATTAAAAAAGGGACATCAAAGTGAAGATGCTGTAACTTTTTGTGAACAGCTTTTTGACAATGTTTCATTACTGCCGGGCAGGTCTATAATCTATTTCCTTTGAGACTTCCTTCTTAAGTCGAGATCACACAATTATGAGAGCTCTCATTCTGACGGCGGGGCTGAAAATTAATTAATAAATAAACACTGCATTTTTACATTCATCAACGTGCGGTAAGAATATCTCTAATTATCACAGGTGAATTAACACTTTCATTTTTGTGTCAAAAAATTAATTGTATCCCTTAACAGCTATTCCCAGGAGGAAGTTAAAGAAGAGAATGGGGAAGGTAAAAGGAGAGGGAAAACACACACACACACACATACACGCACACACGCACACAGCACAGACCACCAGGAGTGCTAATTGCTGCTTTCAAAGCCTTGCGTCAGTGTTACCGTCTTTCCACAGGAGTGTACAGTGTCCCACTGAGAAATGCTGCAGGTAGAACCTCACTACAAATGCTCGGGTGCCGAGTCTTGATCTACACGACCCGGCAGGGAAGGTCTCTTCATGTTCACTTAACCAGGCGAGCCGGCTGAGAGCGGGAGCGGTGCGATATTAGCATAAGCAAGACAGGTTGTTGGTGTGTGCCAGTTGTCACTCGTACATCAGCGGCAGAAAAAAAAAAGGCTTCATGGCTGCGTCCAAACCGCTCGCAATGTAATGAGCCAACAGGCGAGACGGGAAAAGTGCACCGTGATCGAACATTGCTGTAAGAGCTACCGCACAAAAGGGCCGGTCAGAAGTAGAAGTAGGGGAGCAAAATCAATATCATGTGATCATGCTTTTAAAAAAAAGGTGTGGAAAAGATTAAATAAAGGAGCAAGGATGAGGAGTCTTGTGGAGGAGCAGCGACGCAAGTGTCAGCACGCTTTAATTCCATATAGGGGGGCACAAGTTATAATCACACACATATACACACACGTTTATTCATCAGGATAAACTCCTTGAGATGAGCCATCTAATTTTCGAGGAGGTCCCAAAAATACAAAAAAAACAAACAAAAACAAAGGACACCCCAGAACAATCACTGAAGGTCTTAATGCTCAATTCCGATTTTTTTTTTGGTGAGATCTGATTTTCGCTGCGTGGTTGTTCACGTTATAAATTTAAAATGCGACCTTCATCGGACTCCAGGGTGAACAGTTTATGCCCCTGAAGTGACCCATATGCGCAGAAGAAGACGTGACGTCACACATAGCGCGTAAGTAAATATGGATGCTGCACACATTTTAACGATGGATTTGAGCAGCGGCTGCTCAAATCCGTCGTTTACATGTGATCACGCCGCGCCGTCCCGCCTACCACAGCGCTGAATTGTGACGAAAAATCGGATAAAATGTGATATCAGACGCATACCCAATTTAGGACCACTTTGGCCCGGGGCCTGAAAAGACAAAAAAAATTCGGATTTGTGCTGTTCAGACTGTCATAAGAAAAAAAAAATCAGATATTGGTCACATATGGTTTTAAGCCATATTTGTCTGCAGCATCAACGTAGCCTCAGACGACGCACATCAACGCACTTATCAGGAACAGCACATGAATAAACACAACCACTGGGTGGCCACAAATGGGCCATGAACAAATAAGCAGATGCCTGCGTAGGAGAACTATAATGAATAGGAATCAGCACGATGGTAGCAGAAAAACACAAACATGTTAGTTGCGAGTTTAGATGACTTTTTGGTTCCAAAATAACGTATTCTTAAAGCCTCTGGTTGATCTCGTCACTGTGTGTGAGTTTGTGTGTGTGTGTTTGTGTGACTGTCAGCATCTGGACCAGCCAACATCTTGCAGACAGCCAGCAGTTAGACTGCAGCAGGTGAACATCTCCCCTCTGTCTTTCTCATGGCTTCACCGCCACCGCTGGCGTCCTCCTC
Source organism: Dactylopterus volitans (assembly GCA_901007715.1). NCBI lineage: Eukaryota > Metazoa > Chordata > Actinopteri > Syngnathiformes > Dactylopteridae > Dactylopterus > Dactylopterus volitans. The sequence continues at coordinate 6,996 of CAAKHG010048561.1, forward strand.
CATCTGAACGCTCCTTGCGCGCCCTGCTATGCTAACAGGGCGGTCCGACTCAGTTCACGCAAGAGCAGGAGTTCAGCGCGCGGACAGGAAGTCACAGAGCTGACGTTCCGCCATGCAAGTCGGTGTCACGCGAGTGATTATGAAAAATGTTCCTTGTTGCTGCTTTAACTGCAAAGCATGGATGCAATTATCCGTTACTAACCATTTAAATAGCCAGAATCGGCCTCATCGGCCAAGTTTGTGCACACAAACAAGGAATTGGACTGCAGCCTTTACCTTCGCTCACACCGTACAAGAATCAACTTTGCGCATTGAAAAATGAAACTAGAACTAACATGTACAAGTCTTCATATTGCAACGTATGGACAAGTGCAAGTAGAATCATTAGGAGATTAAGGATGTTTAAATAGCAGGTATACTGTACATGATGTATGGGATGTTTGCGCTTTTTAAAAACCAAAAAATGACAAGAGCAGTTAAATGAAATTCTTAGTTTTCCCTTAATTTTCTTCCTTGACAAATTGTCTCAGCTCCACTTTGAAGGGCGTCTTTAACCATTTCCCATTTTGTGTGTGTTAATGTCTGAGTGAATATTCGCGTAACTTTGCTGTGACCGAATGACACGACGAGTTAAGAGGGAACGCGGGGATCGGTGCATGCATCGGTACCGCGTGTGTGTGCGCGTGTGTGTGTGTGTGTGTGTGTGTGTGTGTGTGTGTGTGTGGATGTGCGTGCATGGATGGTCAACCCACCGATGAATACCACTGCATTAGCTGGGCCATTAGCACATTTAGCTGTCTGTAATGCCCGAGTGTTAGTGACACGTTGGGGCCCCCCCCTCCACTTAGGCACCGCGTTTGACAGACAGCGCTGACATGCCAGGTGACAGTAATGCCGGTGCGGCAGTGAGTGGGGCCACTGCTTTTGAGACCACAGAAGAAGAGTTTTGTTGGATCTTCTATTCAAAATGAATAAATAAATAAATAAAAAGAAATAAAACAAAATCGACCATGGATGCAAAGTGCAAAATTAGCTGGCTGAAGGCAGCAGCTTGATTTTTGGAGGTTTTCACTGGAGGCAACTTTTAAAAATGAAAAGTTTGGGGTTTTTTTAGAGCGTACTGCTGCTTTTCAGCAAACTGTGGTGTGTCTGTTACATGGAGAGGAGTAAATTGGGTCATTTCACACACGCTGCTCGCACAAGTATCGCAGGTTACATTTGTAGAGGAGGTATTGCACCAATTAATCTCACAAACATACTGTGACATAGACACAAGTGTCCACAAGAGTAGCATGACCAGCTTTCCAGCATTTATCCAATGCTTTCGATGCCGTCTCTGGTATCCGGGGACCACGAGATTACCATTTGTGCCAGTGTTTATTTTTTTGTGCATGTTAACTTGTTTGCACAGTTTTAATGTGTGACGCGTCGCCTGTTTATGTCAGAGTTTTGTGCAGTTCACACTGAGCAGGGATTCACACCTGCAAGCCAGAAGCTGAAGTCTAACAACAGACCTTCTTGGTCACATGTGGACTATCGCCCCATCAATTGCTGAAATTTCACTCAATAAATCTCCTTCAGGATCATCTCATCAGTATGCAGACACAATTTTTCTCAATCGTGTGGAACTGCTTAATTCAATAAACTTTGAATTTATATTAAAGAAAAAAAAGAGAACATGTACAGAATAATGTGCATTAGATGATAATTACAATGGACGTGCGAGCTTAGGTGGGAAAATAGATATTCCTCCCTCTCTTGGTATATGACCACATACTGTCAGTGTCACTGTCAGATTAATGTGGAAGTGTGCGTTCAAATGTAGATGATGTGAAGTGCTCCTCAATCTTGGCTCAATATACTGCACACTGCCGGTTCACCTTAGATGAGGCCATTTGATGAGCTAAGTTTGGACACAAGAGCCTAATGGCGGCATTAAAGAGGAGACCTGGGAGAATAGATGGCCGGACATCAGTCACTTTAATCACCTGTTTCATTATTCAGTGGATGGGTGCCACCTGGTCATACATGAAGGGTGTCAATGGGATCGGGGGGTCTGAAGCGGAGTGAGGCATCCTAAGGCGGAGCTGTGGAGGTCCAGTCCAGAAAAACCTCGTTAATGTCAGACGGGAGCACATTCGTCTGGCTCAGCAACTGTGCGCGCCTTTTTGAAAGATGGGAAATAAAAGAAATTGATTGTATCTCTGTTGGTCCGATTCATCTTTGGAAATGAGGTCATTTTTTTAATCTCATTCACTGGAGATTGCATCATTATGATGAAAATCCAAAGAAACTGCGTTCAGAGAGGTTGGAAGGCGGCAGCATTACAATCTGTTACTTTAAGTTCTGCTTGGTGCGTTTTGGCTGATTGAATGATTGGGGGCAGCCAGACGCGAGCACGAGTCCTAGTTGTGTCTGAATCTGGATCAGTTTCTTTTTCTACAGCGGATCATATGTAATGTGAGATTATCTTGCGCCTCTTTGTGTGTGCGTGTGTGTGCGCGTGTGTGTGTGGGTGGGTGGGGGGGGGCAAGTTATAATTCATATGTTGCAGGAATAACACCAGACTTCATCCTAAGAAGGGAATTGACCTTCATATAAAGATGGCTTCTGCTACCGCGAGCAGTGCGCCCCAAAAATTGACCTCAGCAGCTCCGGCTGGAACGTTTGAACGGCGACGGGGAAAAGGTGAGGATCCACACCCTCTCATCTCAACGCGGTCCCACCATCCACTTTCACACACACACACACACACACGCACACACACACACAAACACATGAACCCACACCACAGAGGCGATAAGAGAGAGAATAAGCTGTCAGCAGGCTGAGTTCGCGAGTCCCCTATATTCTTCACATTACTACAGAGAGAACAATGTGTCTGCTGTGGCAGGTGGCCATAGTTCATAATGTGCTGATGCTGACCAAGTGTCAGTTTGATCCATGGGATCGGTGAGTGGGACGGGGCTGTGGCTCCTGAATCCTTAAGCAAGCAACTGTGTGGTTTTCCTATGGGGATGGTCGGAGACATGATACAGATGAGGCCGGCAACTATCTGCCTAATGGCAGACAGATACAAGGCAAAGAAAGAGGTGAGGAGGTGGGAGAGTGGTGGGAGCTGGGGGGGGAGCGACAGCTGAGGGGTTGAGTATCACATCACAAAATGGCACAAAGGCAGATGCAGCACTTGTCATTTTGTGTTATTTGTCTCGGCAGACCTGTAACTCTGAAGGTAATGTACTGTGTCTGTCCCGCAAACAGTAAGCGTTAACGTTTTTCAGGCCATTGTGTTTAAAGACAGTTGTGGTGGTTGATGTTGTGGGATGAGATGGACAGCTGAGGCCTCCTGGAAGCTCTGCCTCATTAGAAGAGGTGCCTCTGCTCGGCGGTCAGAGAGTAAACACGGGAAAGTAAACACAGTTCTCAGCACGTCCCTCCTCTGTGATTAGTCACGGACCTCCGTATGTAAGATAATAGACGAGACGGAGACGAAGGCCGCGGCGAAACGGAGCAAACCGTCTCCTGACTCCACAGCATGGCTTATTGTGCGGCGTTGCAGGCTCGGGTGGCCAGTTAGCACAAAAAGCATTTAAAATGTCAAATGTGTAAGTAGAACGTATTCACTTAAGCCCGTGTTGGGGTGTGGGGAGAAGAGACACATCGGCTGCTTTTTTTTTTCCCTCAGTAAGAAAACATATAACACCAGAGGTATCATCAGGCATTTGTTTGGGGTCCAGTCAATGGTGATTCCATCTTGAGGCTACCTGAATATGAGAGACTGGATCAGAGCCTTCATGATTTAGACTTATAAATATCACACACATTAGACATTAAGGATCCGCCACCGAGGAGGCGGGGCTTAAATACAGACAGAACAAATCACCAGATGAGGAACAGGTGCGTAGATAGGAGGGCAAGCAGGGCGCCGATTGGCTAAGGAAACAAAAGGGGCAGGGCAGAGCAGTCAAGGACGGATTAGCCAATAAGACGCAGGCGAAAACAGGCAGGAAATAAAACGAGGTGAGGGACGTGACGGCAGAACTACCAAGTAAAACAGGAAGTGACAGTAACACGTATAAAGATTATCTCATTATCATTATCCATTATTTGACAGGTTTCCTGTTTGTTGTTTTGTTGAGTCGTATTTGATCATGTGATCGTCTAGGAGCTCCAAGTCCACAGAATCATCAGTCTGAGTAAATTGTGTGTGGTTCCTGTGTGGTTCCTCCTCTTAACCAAGCTGTCTGCTGTGTGCCCTCTTATGAGTTAAATATCGGAGAAAAAAAAGGGAAAAAAAATCTGTTGTTGACTCTGCCTCCTCTCATATTTTTAAAAATCTGATTTGAAAATCTGCACCGGTTAATTGTCTGAATAATTAGCATCTCAGAAACAATAATTGCAGCAATATTGTACATTTTTTTTATATGTATGAAAGCTGACTAATGTGAAAAAAAAATCTTAGTGATATTTTTTTTTTTTTCTGTCAAGGCCTAATGCAGCATAAGTTTATACAATTTCCTCCGGGATTAATAAAATATTTCTGATTCTGATTTAGTTACTTAGCATTATAGCCTGAGTGCGAGTGTTGTTGCCATGGTTACCTGAGGTCATTGATCTTCCAAATGGAACCCATGACGCGGGAAAGCGTGTGCATGATGCGCTCGGCAATTCAAGCGGTTGAGCTTTGTCAACGCTGTTGCTAAAGTAACATGGATGCAAAGGGAAATGCAAGCCGAGAGGGGGAAAGAAATGAAGTTGCTTGGGACGTCAGCATCTTCCTCAGATAGCCTAGGGTTACTGGGGGGGAAACAATGTGACTAAAGTTACCATGCACCAAAAATTAATCACCCATGGCCCCTTCCATTCCTGAAATCGTCGAGCAACAATCACAATCCATTAACTTTGAGATGTCGGAAAATGTCCACTCACAAGTTTGTGATTAAAACACATTCAGCAGCAATATAGAACAACGGTTGAAGCATCGATATCGCAGTTAGAGGTTAACTGATGTTTCGCTGGAAAGCTGCCAGCCAATTAAAAACAGTGTTTTCTGCAATATATTGTGTGTAGTTTTATTTTTCCTGTATTGAAATAGACCATTGCAGCCTAGAAAGAGCAACATACTTTGAGTCCGTAGTGCTGACAGAAATAAATTCAACTTTGAGGGGGGGGGGGCATAGTTAGGACAGAGTTGTTTACATACACACACGCATGCACGCCTAGCTACATCCACACACACACACACACACACACACACACTCCTTGAGGCAGGTTTAGCAGTCAGCGACAAGCTGAGTGAGTGTGATCAAAGCAGCGGAGCACGGCAGAAGAGACACACACATCCACACATCTTTGGCAAAAATGTGTAACTCTCTCTCTCACACACACACATGCACGCACACACACACATCAACAGAGCTACTTTATCAGTCGCGGGATCTGACTCAACAGCATTTACATATTCAACTGTCACATCCACAAATGCACACTGTAGCCCCATGCGTTCGCCTGAAATGGATTAATTTGCGACGGGTGAAATATTTGCAACACATTGTGACACGGCGACGGCGCATCCGCGTCGCCCCAAACAATGCGCGCGGCAACACTTAAACCGTCTGTGGGTGTGTCGCGATGTTCACCCGATGAGGATTCCACGCTCTGCAGGTATACATGTGAGGAGGGTTAGTGAGTAGACGCTTTTATCCACAATGTCTTGGAGAACGCGTGTGTAGGAATGTGCGCTTTCCCTTGAATACGCCTACGTTGCGCTCGCAAGTGGGTTGGTGGGCTTCCCTCCACCAACACCCCTGAACCCATCTTCCTCTCCTTGTCGCTTCCTTCACCTTCCCTCCTCTTTCATTTCCAACCACTTCTCCCCCTCTCCCCCTCTCTCTCTCTCTTTCTCTCTCTCTCTCTCTCTCTCTCTCTCGCTCTCTCCCTCTTTCGGTCTTCCTCTGCGATTTATTGCGCGGAGCAGGCAGACAGAGGAGAAACCTCCCTGTATGGAACGATCTGTCATCTCAACATTATCAGCCAAACACACCGCCTTCCATATTGTGCTACAAGGGCTTGGGCAAATTGCTATTTTTATGGGACATGATAAAGGAAATGCTACCTTATGTTCACATTTTTTACCGCCCAATGGTGGAGCAGGACACGCCATGATTCACTATATTGGAAACTAGTTTGTGCTGTGTGACGTGTGTGTGTGTGTGTGTGTGTGTGTGTGGGTGTTGGCGTGTGGGTTCTGGGTGGGTAGGTTTGGCGAGAGAGCGAAAACAAACCTGGATGTCGCTGCTAAGACTGTCATGTGTCAGATAGTTGTGCGGAGGTTCCATCCAATAGATCCCGCAGTCGTGTCGCTGGGCGCGAATCAAGCGCACGTGAGCGCCGCATGGCTGGTTTCAATAAGTGAAAAAAAATGAAGAGTGATAGGTCAATCTCAGCAACGGATGACGGCCACGTGCGGAATATTTCCGAGGTAGATGCCGTTTGCACCCACCCGAATAGCATGGGTGGCAGAGGCGGGCACCCGTAAGTCCCCAGAAGACAATGCTATTTGCGCCCCCAGCGCACTGGAGAAAATTTGCCCTCTAGGATTTCTGCCAGAGAGCTTTTATGATGTTGATGCTGTGGAGAAAAAGTCTATTTCGCCCCAACACACGCGAGGCCTCGGCTCTGTTTATGCAACAACTTTTTTCCAGAGAACAAAAACCTTGTTGAAAATGGCCATGCCCACTGAATATTAAATAACACTAAGAAGTAACATCGAATATTGATATTATTTGTCTCACTATTGCTCTAAGCAAGCATCAAACGTGTCGGCATATTTGGACTGTTATGACTCCCAGGCTACATTTTCCTGGGGGGGTTTCCTTCGGTCTCGTGCGCGCAAAGGGATCATTGCCGTCTGCACGTGGAACCATTTGAAAACGGCGACTGAAAACGTAATGAAACGGGGCCTTTGCCACTCTTTGTGCGAGCAGGGGTGGAGGCGCGGGGGTTCTACTGGAATAGCTGACTCTTCTCGCACGGGTGCCAACACACACTTTTCTTCTTCAAATCTCAAAACAGCAGGAATTCTCTCCAGTCTGTTTGATTGTAACCGCTCGGTTCAGGTGAGGTGCAAAAAGTCAGAAAAAGGGAAAAAAAAAAAGGGGGAGAAAATGGAACGAGTAAGAAAGGAGAAAGACAAACTAAATTTTTTTTTTTTTTTTTACTCAAAAGGCAAACCTATTACCAAGTTCCGTGGGCATGTTGACTTCATCTGTCTGCTCTTTTTTTTTCCCCCCTCCCCTCCTCTCCTCTCTCTTCTCCTCTCCTGTCTTTTTCCCCCTCTTTCAATCCTTCTCTCCGCGAGCCCTCGGCGTGCCTGACAGCCAGCGCTGCACCAAACTGACAGGCCCTCAAACCGCGGCCAAGAAAGCGAGCATTAATTAAGTCATTGCCGGACTGTAATTTCCTTGAGAAGTAAAAAAATTTCCTCACACGCGAAAAGGTTACCAAGACCTTTTCTGTGTCAAAATTACCATGCGTCATGAATATTAATGCGCTTAATGAAGACAACCTTTGGTTCATCAAGAATGTTCCAGTAGCAGGTGCCAAGCTGATAAACTCACTCGGTGAAGGCTGTGTGTGTGTTGCGCGTGTTTGCGTGTCTGTGTTTTCACTTTTTCCTCTATCTCTTTCTTCTTCTTTTTTTTTTTCCCCCAGTTTCATGTCAGATCCTTAGAGAGTCGGTTATTTAAATCAACATCTTCCTATCAAAATTTACAGGCCCACATGCAAACACACACACACGCACGCACGCACGCACACACACACCTCACACATCTAAACATCCTTTTATGCACTTCCCCTTGTCCTTGGGTTTGTCTCCCAGGCCCAGGTCCTTGGAAATGTTCGTTCAAAATGTTTTGTTTTTTTTGTTAGAGATTAAAAACTGTTCTCAGACACTGCCTCGTCTCTTTTCCCAGATCTCTTATAGTTAAAATAAATGCTGTTCTTCTCTGGTTGCATAAGTTCACAAGCCAATTATTTCTCGTCTTAGACATGTTTCGGAAAGGCTTTCACTGTCTGCGAGAAAATCCTTACCGGATGTTTAAATATTTTAAAATGCCAATGGATGCAATTACAAGTTCTGGTCTTTGGGCGCGCAGTGTTGAAGGAGCGGTTCGTTCTGGACTCTGCAGGGCTGCATTTGGCCGGCAGCTGAACTGAATGATGAGGGTGGCGTAGTTTAGCTCAGTGGCAAGTTCATACAATTATGACAATATGACATTTGTGTCGGCGCTGCAGCCGGCGGCGGTTTATGGTCCTCATGGCCGTATCATCCCCGGGATAAAGGAAAATGGCTGAATCCGCTTGTTAATTAGACACTGGCCTCCATAGTGTGTACAGTGTTCTCCATCACACGCGCTGCAGTTGGTCGCGGCCTCTCAGAGGCAGACGCGTCACAACTGTCAGTAGTTTTGTCTTGCATCCGTCCAGGGCAGCGCATGAGTATTATTATCATTTTTATTTTTACCTCCGAGCTTCTAAATCAGTATAAGTGGTCCTCCTAAAGATGTAAGAAAGTGCTCAGTTCTTCTTGTTGGTAGGAAAACATTCTTGTGTCCATCCAAAGATGATATGAAGCATCAGCAGAAATCATTTAGAGAAATCAAGGGCTTTGCCGGGAATCATGGTAGAAATTTTGCAGAAAAGATAAATTTGAGAATTTGGTAGGTTATACACATGGCTTTCATTTTGGTTAATTTAAGTTTTGCAGGTAAGGGACTCATGCTTGACTTAGCTAATGCAGTTAGCTTATCGCCCTCCATTGGCACTGTGTAAGACTTTCCTCTTAAATTTGATATCTTACAATCAATTTTTTTATTTTATTTTACTGACAATAAATTTACTAAACGGGCGGAGCAAATGTACAGATGTTGGATTAATGCAAAATGACAATGAAAATTGGATTAATGAAAAAGATATTAAAATCAGTCAATCAAAATTGAAAATAAGTAGTTAAATAAAATAAAAACATAAAAATATTGACAAGAACCTCAACGCCCACACGCCATCATGCCAAGAGGCTTTGTGGGTTAGCTAACAGCGAGTACCAACCCACCAGTACTGCCGACTTTGCTCCGTGGACTCCAGCAGATGGCAATTCCCAATAAACAAGTCCAGATATGTCAAATACACGAAAATAGAGTTCCTTTTATATTTGATGTCAGGGTTCAGGTAGCACCAGGACAATGCCTTATTTGGTAGTTCATTTAATCATCGCCGAGCGTCATGGCTGTTACCAGCTCCAAACAGGCCACAATGTGGGCTGAACGCCTCAGATCCCCCAACGGAATGAGAGGAAGCAGGCCTGACCTGAACCCTCAGCCCCCCACCGCCCCGCAGGGGGCTGCGTACTCGTAGGGACGGTTTGAGTCAGCAGCCCCTCGCTGAGCCGGAGAGTCATTTCAGTTCATTTAGCCTGGCAAATGGACAGAAACCAAACAGAATGCCTCAGAGATGAGGGTTGTCATTTTATCGTCCACCGCTGTCAAAGGGAAAAGTTGCTCTCCGCTATCATTTTGCACCATTCCACTTTCACTGCAACGTATCTCAGCCATCCCCTCTGACGGGGTCGAATTAGGTGAGACCGAAGTTTCAGTTTGACACGCCGATTTTGGGAGAAGAAAAACCCCCCACAAAAAACACCCCAAAAAAATAAAACCCCAAAACGTCACAGATTTATGAACCAAGATGGCCATGTTACATTTTTACTGAGGGAAAACAAGTCACCAGGCGTCATCCACGAAGCCTTTGATGTACTGGCTTTGCGGATGAGCTGCCCCTGGACACTCCTCCTCATCCTCCTCTCCTCCTCCTCCTCATCCTTCTCCTCCTCATCCTCCTCCTCCTCCTCCTCCTCCTCCTCGCCAACGTCCTGCACTGCCGCTGCTGCCTATTATTTCTGTTGTGTAATTGAGATGCAGAAACATTGACAGAACTCATTTACTGGGATGGAGAACTGTGTAATGTGGAAGGGAACACAGATTATTACATCAAGGCACGCACGCACGTACACACACGCACGCACGCGCGCAGGAGGCACACGCACGCACACACACACACATACACACGTTAGTAAAATAGAATGTAATTTGGCACCATGTTTGAAGAGCCTCTTCAGTTGTTCTGCAAGGATTCGCAGTCATGGTCTCATGTAGCCAGAGTTAGAGGATGGCGGAAGTAGGGGAGGTGGGAGGGGGGCATCTTTGGTGATTGCTTCTCGCGCTGTTGGAACCTCGTGAGTAGGTGCACAGGTGTTTTCATTACGCCGCCAAATCACACATGCTCAGAGCAGGACGATAACAAACCGAATCTGAGGGCGTTTATTTCACTCTCAATCTCCCCTCTTTTTTTCAAACCTCCCCTCCCACTCAGTCCCCCCCCCCAAACATCATCCTTCCTGCATCAGGATGACAAAGAAGTTGGTTCATCCTCTTGAGACAAAAGACCTCACTCACACGCGCACGCGCGCGCGCACGCACGCACACACACGCACGCAGGAGCACCGAGGTCTGCTGTCATACACCTCTCATTAATTCCTACCTGTCAGCCAGCTCCCCCTACCGTATCGGCCCCCCGAAAGGTGACAGCTTTCCAATGACTGACAAAGGCTCTTTAGGTGATACAGAAGATCCCTAGCAACCGCTGGCTTCTGTAAAGTGCCCCTCAAATGTCACTTTTGCTGCTCGGAGACGTGCGCACGCACGCACACACACACCTACACGCCCACACGCACACACACATACACAGTATTTTTAAAACAGAGGCCCGCTCTCAAGTCTTCAACCATCTTTGACATCCAGAGGCTACGGGTGTCACGGAGGACTCAGCTCTTAAAGCTTTTAACATCCGAGAGAGATGGCGTTGTTTGACAGTGCTATTGGTGGATGCTATTGTTGCGTGTCGTGCCCCCCCCCCCACTCAACCCCGCTCCCACCCTCCCTCCCTCGCCCCCCAAGAGCATTGGATTTGCTTGTTTTTTTTGTTTGTTTTTTTTTGTTTTTTTTCCCCCCAGTTGTAAGAGGCAGATAAGGAAGAGCGAGAAACAGAACCAAACTTTCCCTGCGTGTCCATTCAGCTGTCAGGCGCTGAGTGGCAACAGCGAGCAATATTGGTGTCGGCCGGCGCTCGTTGAGGAGGGGTCAAGTACATCCAAAACGCCGGCTTCTTTTATCCGCTTCACCCGGCCTGACGCCGGCTGCAGTGAGAGTCGCAGAAGGCGCGTAAAGGCAACTTTGCGCCTGAGGAGGGAGGAAGCCTTTGTTTCTCTGCGTCCTCGAGCTCGCGCTAACGTCGCAGGAGGTTGCCCCCCCCCCACCCGTCACTGCGCTCGGTCGCTGTTTGTCCGTGCATTTAGCGCTTGACAAACCCGCTTGCTGACTTAATCGTGCTAGCATCCGAATTAATGGTGTGTTTGTGGGACAAGCTTTTTATGGGGTGTTCATTTTCTGCACCGTTCAGGGCGATCAGGGATGTACTTGTACGGCTCTCCCAGCTGAGTCATTAATACAATGGATGAGCTGCTTCGTTTAGGAGGTTTATTTGCAGGAGATTAGAGGAACAAGCTTGTGTACATTAAAATTTGAGGAGTTAACTATGGCTTCAAATTCTGATAAATTTGTCACTCACAGGACCTCCAGGCAAACACCCCCAGAAAGCAATTTTCATTGTAGGAGTTTTTAATATCTTGTCACTCGTCTGTATCACAGACGTACTTCGCTAATTGAATTCAGCAATCCACAATGACGCCAACGACTTGTTGTATTATGTGATGTCATGTACGTATGTTCAATTTCTGCTCTGTTCCTCTTATATGGCGTTTATCATTGTCTGGTTGTGTTTGCTATGCTTTGCTAGTGCAATCCTGTTTTGTGTTCATGTTGCTCTCATGCTACTTTATATATTGTTTTGCATTTACATTGTTATGTTAGGTCGCAGGTTCCACTCCCGGCCTGGGGTCTTTCTATGTGGAGTTCGCCTGCTCTCCCCGTGTCTGCGTGGGTTCTCTCCGGGTACTCCGGTACTCCTCCCACCTTCCGAAAGCATGCTGAGGTTAATTGGCTACTCTAAATTGAGTGTGAGTGGTTGTCTGTCCTTCGTGTGGCCCTGCGATGAGCTGGCGACTCGTCCAGGGTGTTAACCCGCCGCTCGCCCATTGCCAGCTGGGATCGGCTCCAGCACGGCCGCGACCCGGAATAAGCAGAAGACAATGAATGAATGAATGAATGAATGAGTTGTTATGTTATTTTATGTTGTCTTCTGTTTTTTTTGCTCATGTTCCGCATTGTGTCGTGTTTCTGTTGTGCTGTGTTGCGATATGTTACATCGTGATTTACCACGTTGCGATTCGTCGTCATATTGCGATATGCTGACATGTTGCGCTACGTTGTTACATTGCGATGCATTGTGTTACGATACATCGCGCTGCGATACATTATGCGGCGATGCGTTGCGATGTGTCATGTGGTGTTGCGATACGTTTTGATGTATTCCGTTACATGGCGTAATGTTGCGTTGGGGTATGCTGCGTTACATTACGTCACATTATGTTGCGTTGTGTTATGCTACGAAGTTTCATTGCATTACTTTACCTTTATGCAATGTTTTGTTTTGCTTTACATTTTTTACGTTCCGTTACATTACGCTGCCTTGCATTCCGTAATATTAAGTTTGCACAGCTCATTACTCCATTTTTACAATCAATGAAAAGTAAATTTAACAGTAAACACCTTATCCAGTATTGTCCAGTGTACCTATTACGAGGAACACTGAACCTCAGGTGAGGCAACTACTTTCAAAACCGATAAAATCTTACACCAGGTAACGTTGACAGAAGCAAAAGACTTTAACAAATAAATGAACAAACGGTGAGGCGTCTGGAGGTGAGACGTCAAAGAATATAGACAGCTAAGCACAACCAGAGTACAGCAGTTAATTCAAGCCTCAGCTTTACGCCGGTCTCTGCTTTTCAAAGCGGGAGGGATTCTGCGTGTGCGTGTGTGAAGGAGAGAGTGCGAAGGAGAGTGAGCGAGCTTATCAAATTAACAGGTATCGCACACTGTGACTCAAATGAAAAATCGCAACAGGATGTCCGCGATCACGGAGCCGAAGCCTTTGGTCTGCTGGCTGCTTCCGACGCCAGCGGAAGCGCATGGGCATCGCTAGTTTCAGCACTGTACCAACATTCGCCCGAGAACGTGTCGGCCAGCTCTGTGTACGTATTAGGAGGCACCATCGACAGCGCTCACGCTGGACATGGAGTCTCCCCTCCCCCCGCTCGTACCTGTTTGTTCTGCTGCTGCGAGATGGGGTCCGCTGACATTTGTGTAAAAATGGGTCATATCTTATTTTGTAGAAGAGCTGCACGCAGTACATTAGCTGGCCCAGCCCCTCGTCGCCCCGCTGTCTCTCTCCTACAAACACATTGTCAGCAGACCCGCCTGTGAAAAGCCCCTCGTCTCCAACACACCCCAATCAGGGCATGATCATGTGCTGGATTGTTTGTTGGCTTTTTTTTTTTTTTTTTTTTTTTTCCCCCACAGAGAAAAACAGCTGGCTGGATTCCTGGGGAGATACATGCAAGCCTGACTAAATAATGCTGAGTTTTAAGCGCTCTCGCTGTCAATAACGACCTCTTGCGCGCGCCAGATTAAGATTGAAAAGAGCTCGGGTATGAGCGAAAGGGAGGCGCCTATAAACCCGAGCAGACACGCATGGGAGAGCTGGAGTGGCTTGTTTCAAACAGAGGAGGAACTGAGGGGCTGCATGAAAGGTCGAGATATATGTGCATTTTTTTTTTTTTATTAACAATGGATCATGTAAAATTGTACTTTTGCATAGTCCAGTGCATCAGTTATTACCTGTGTTGTTGATGTTGCACTGATTCCCTTGTTCTGAAACTACGATAGATAGATAGATAGATAGATAGATAGATAGATAGATAGATAGATAGATAGATAGATAGATAGATAGATAGATAGATAGATAGATAGATAGATAGATAGATAGATAGATAGATAGAAATTCTTGTGACACACCAACAGGTCATAAGAGAACCACTCTGTATCATCATCAATACACATCTACATCTTCTCCTCTTTCTCTGACTATCTGCAAGTCTTCCTTCACCACATCCATGAACCTCCTCCTTGGTCTTCCTCCTTGCCTCCTACCTGGCATGTATGACTGTCCACGATACATAAATGACTGTAAGCATAAAAAAAAAAATGTTCATAATTAGACAAAACAATCAGTGAAACACATGATAGGCAATGCTGAAGGCGGTGCATGTGCAGTACACGGTGGCAGCGTTTCGTGATCATGATCAGCTAGACGCTAAACTGCATTTAAGAGCCGGCTGAACAAACGAAAACGAGTCTTGCAAGCCCGAAAGACGTCGTTCCACGCACAGAAGTCTCCTCGAGAGAGAGAGAGAGAGAGAGAGAGAGAGAGAAGATGAGTGAATCAGGTGATGTTAAGATAGGGGTAAAAAAGTGCCAGAGAAACCAATTATCACAGGAAATGGAGCAAAAATGATTTCACATTCGTATGCACGCGGAGGATGTCATGCAGGTTTAAATGCACTCCATCAGTAAACCGCAGTAAGCCGGATGATTATATTCAGTAAACAGCCGCAACGTGACCGGGGCCTTGAGCAAATAGCCAGCTCATTCATGCACTCGGATTGCGCCGTTTGCGATGCAAAAGGATGAGGGTGCAGGTGCAGATTTGTAAAAAAAAACAAACAAAAAAAAACCGTCCGTTTTCCCTTTCCCGCGAAACTTCAGCTAGGCGGCTCCGTGCCTGAAAGACGCAGCCAGAAAAAAGACCTCTCAGACCAAAACCAATGCATCGGGTAATAAGGCGGCGCACAAACGCTGTTGCCAAGCGTTGGTTGGTGCCGCGCACGCCTGCTCTCAGCGCTTTATGAACTTTTTTAAGCGCACCTGTCGCCTTTTATCTGTCATTTTACTGTTGCTAAATTTCTGCTGCGGAGTAAATAAATTTGAACCCTGCACTTTGATGGTAATGGAGGTTCCTGCAGTTTTACATTCCTGGAGACCAAAGAGCTTTAACCTTTTAGAAATGAGGAAAACATTGGAGATATATCTATATATACGACTGTGGAAATTTATTATGTAACCTATTGCAGCACACCTCAAAAGTTCACGGTGCATGAAAAACTTAATATGCATGGCCTTCACCTTTACAGGCTCGTAAATGTGTGGAGTTGCGCTTAATTTTGTGTAATGCAACAGAGATAATTTATTAAGATAGGCCCATGTTAATAATGGGGGAGATTTTTTTTTTTTTTTTTTTTTTTTTAAA
>CAAKHG010048562.1:0-19373 GCA_901007715.1 Dactylopterus volitans
AAAAAAGAATCATCTGTGAGTTATTAGTAACCTCCAACTACTCTTCCAGATTTAGTTTTGCATGACTCAGTGCATTCTGGAACACTGTTGGAGGTTCAGTAATAATAATTATAAAAAAAAACAGTAGCACAAAAATTAGGCCATCATCAAGCTCGACTGTCCACAATAACCTTGCAAGCTTGAAAATCGGTCAAAGTCTAAACGGTGCGTCGCTATGACCAAAACGTGCCTGGAGAACATGGCGGAAAAATGCGTGACCCTACAGCTGAGACAGAGGGTAGACCGTCAGACTGGAGCTCTGATCTGCCACCACCAAGCTGGGCTCCCCTTTGAGCAGAGCCGGGCACAGCCAGTTCACCTTGTCCCCATGACTGATGCTCAGTTTGGGGCCAGGCTTCTCAGTTACTTCCTCCGTGGCCGCGGCCACCTCCCCCTCTGCCGCCGCCGCCGCCTCCTCTGCTTCAGCATTCGGCGGCGTCTTGCCTTTATCCCTTGACTGTTCCTTTTTCTTTGCCTTGCCCTTCCTGCGCTGAGCTCCTTGCATCTTGGCCTTTCCCTCTGGAGTCACCACCGGGTGCTTGCTGATGTCCCACAGAGCCACCTGACCGTCGTTCCCCCCGGTGGCCAGCCAATACGGGTGGGAGAGGAAAGGGACAAAGTGGGCTTGTGAGGCCCCCTGACTGTGCGCCTTGACTGCTCCCTGCTGCTCCAGTTTAGAGCCGCCGCCGATCCGCGCCAGATGCACCCGCCCGTCCTCTGCTGCGCAACCCAAAATGTTTCCGCAGCTCGCCACCGAAACGCAGTGAGCCAGCGGAGGGTTGAAAAGCTGACCGGGGCGCTGCTGGTGGGCGTCCTCCTCTTCCGCTACATCCTGGAGGTTGAGGGTCCAGAGGGGACGGGCCTTCTGCAGACCCCACAGCATCACCTGAGCCGCAACGGCAACCGAACAGAAAGCGTCTTGACACAGAAGCAGATGAAATGATTTACGGATTATTTTGCGGGCCCCCGCTCCCTCTCACCTGCATATCCAGCCCGGCGGACACCAGGCTGTTGGGCCTGTGAGGCCGAAAAGCTACAGATGAGCAGATATTGGTGTGCCTGCGAAGAGTCCTGCACACCTTCCCCCCGGGAAGCTCCAGAATCCGGACTGACCCAGAGTCATCGGCCACCGCCAGCGCCGAGCCCGTCTCGTTGAGCGACAGAGCATTGATCTCCTCCTCCCCTGCATCCCGGAACTCCTCCACGGTGCCCTTCAGGTTCCGGGGGTCGAGAGCACTCACCGCGCTCCCGTGCGACACATACAGCAGGCTCGGAGCGCCAGGAGAAAACGCAACGCCGGTGATGTCCTCCTCACCGGGGAGGGTCACGCGCCCGATGACGTCTCCCTCTTGGCTCCAAACCGTCACCTCTCCCTCCTCTGAGCCTGAGGCCAGAAGACCCTCTGGGCCAGGAGACACCCCCACACACAGGACGGCTGTGGCGTGGCCCTCACACCACCGCCTGGCCATGCTGACCCTACCACACGTGGGTCAACAATCAAGCACGACTTTGGGATATGCTTTACATTATTATAGTTCCATCTTTTTCAAAACACGGGAATATTTGCAAGACTTAGAAATAAAAACGTTGTTAAAGGACATTTCAGTAAATTAGTATGGAGATGTTAATGTCAGAACTAATTCAAATCTAATGCCATACATACTCCATTTCCAACGCAAAAACAACACCGATTTGCAGGCGTACGTTTTCATTCTTACGATGGGAACCAGAGATATAATCGGCGTTTCCGCGCAATATTTACGCCAAAAGTCTTAACTCGAACCTGAAAACGGTTCCGTATCGTCAGCGAAATCAGCCGTCGCACGCCGTTGTCAACGCGGCGTCGCGGAAACTCAGCACCTTCAACATGTGCGATCATCTCTCGGGAAAATTCTACAAGCGTTTCATATGTTTCAAATGCGCTGCGTTTTAGTTGCCCATCAAATGCGTGCTAGCAGAGAAGCTGTCCGTCACGCAGGAGCGCAAAGCCGCAAACAATCGCCGCTGCTGCAGCGCTGCGGACTTGTTAGCGTGTAGAGAACCTGTCACACTACGACGAGGACGATGGTTACTACTGAAGACTATCGGATTAAATAACGTTAATGAAGGCGTTGTCGTGACATCATCGATGACGAACGGAGAATCACATTACCTTAGCAAGCGCCGATAAACTTCAGCAGGCTGCCATGTGGAGCTGAGTCGCGCGTTGATGACGTCACGCGGCGACCTCACTGGCTTTGCTGTGCTCTGCGGAAAACCTGCCAGTCGCCTCCCAAGTTGTCTTCTTTCTTTCTTTCCTTCTTTCTTTCTTTCTTTCTTTCTTTTTTTTGACATTTTATCTGTAATTGATCATTTACTGTTCATGATGTTTATTCTTGCCGTCTCATTCAAAGCAATTTCTTTTGTTTCGCCTGTGGTTGTTATTATGAACAACCTCAAAACAGTCACCTCTATACATGAGATCACTCATGTATGGGAAAAATAGTAGCTCCCAGGACACGGTTGAGATGAGGCAGCTCATTAAAGGCTTGTTCACCTCCCATTCTCACTCCCCCCCAATACTCCCTCCTCACCCGGCCTTCATTTTTTACAATGGCTGCTCTCAGCTGATTCATCCAAAGCTGCAGATCTGATGAGTGGGGCCCATTTCTGGGTCAGTGAACAGCACGCTGCACTGAATAGAGAGGAGAGGCCATAGTTTTTAGACACAAACACTCACACACTAAGTCACACATTCAAACGCTGACAGTCACTGTATAATCTCACAAAGCAGCAGCAGTTCTCACAGAGCACTGACAGCGTAAGTAAGTATCCTGCAGCCCTTTTTCCTTTTCCCCCTTTTCCGCTTTTTAATTGTGAGCCAGATGTCGCTTTCTTTTCACAATGCTTGCTGTTAGATAGGAGTGTGTCACCGAGCATTACCTGTAGTGCCTTTGCCGCTCAAACAATGGCAGCGTGCATTTGTCACCGAGTTTTCCAACAGTTTGACTGAGCTTTTGTCCATTTCTTCCAGGTTACATAACAGGATACTTGATCTTTTCCTTTAAAGCAGACTTTTTTAAATTCTCACCAACTGTACAAGGTAAGTGATCTATCTAACATCGCCTTTGCAGTATGTATTTGTGGCTTTCACCTCTTTGAATGTTGGGAGAAACATGTAAAAAAAAAAAACACTTGAACCATTTAATGGTTCAGACAAAAAACAGAATTCACGTTACCTTCTTCCGAGGCTGGACATCCAAAATGTGTCTTATCTTTCTCTGCTGTGGACGGATATGTGAGAGCCTCTGTTCAGAATGGGGAGATTTTGATACAAATATCTGTGACGGGCGGAAACCTGCAATCTTGTTGGATAGTGATCATGATTAGTGAGATAAAAGATAATTTCTAAAACAAGTTTGAACCAGTAGGCAAGCTTACTTCAAGTGTAACTTGAGGCCTCCGAGGCACAGACAATAACTGAAATGAACATTGAAAATTGAAAGAAAAAAGATGGATTTTATTACTGTGAATATTTTTATACATGTCATGTTTGTAGGGGATCTTTAACCATTAAGCAGCATCTCTGCAGTGGATTTGCAGTTACTCCGCCAAACACCAGAGAGCATGAGGTCCCCCTATTTCCCAGCGAGGTCAGTTCTCTTCCGTAAGGAGGCTAATGGAGTGACATACAGAGTGCCGGCGCTGCTCTATCTGTCCCGCTCCAGCTCCTTCCTGGCCTTCTGCGAGGAAAGGCTCAGTCCTTCCGACTCTCAGGCTCATCTGCTGGTCATGAGGAGAGGCACCTTCTACAGGAACTATGTGGAGGTCAGTTTTGTTCTCCAAGTCTGGCCCATGCTTCGATTTAACACTGAGATGAGATAACAACAAGTACTTCTAGAGTACCTATACATGAACTATGAATTTCCCATTGTCACTTTACTGTTATTTTAGCAACAGAAGCCAAAGCATTTTTAAAGGTGTGCTAAAAACACTGTAAATTGCTGTTTTTGTTTTTTTTTTACTTTAATTCAATCCAACAAGAACATTAAAGCACAAAAGATTATTTATTAGCATTTAAACAATGAAAAAAAAAAAAGTCAAACAATACTATTGGCATTTATTGTAATATAGTATGTAACATTACAAAAAAACGTAACACCGTTTAGGAGAAATTGTATAGAAAAAAAATGACGAGAGAAGGAAGAGTAAGATGAATCAAATAAAATGTAAAAAAAAAAAAATAAGACCATCAATCAGTAAAATGGATCTAATAAAGTGAGGTAAACTATACTTACATTGAAACCTATACTGCAAAAGCACATTTATAGAAGGTGACAACAGGCAGCATGTTTTTTCAGTGCGGTGTTGCAGGAAAACTGGTTCACAATCAAGTTTGTTCATGATAAAAAAAAAAAAAATGACGTAATTACGTTTTCTAACATAAGTAAACTATAATATACACCACTGTTGCCTTAAAAACCCCTTCAGTGTGCACCCCTTGACTGCACACTGAAAAGATCGCCGTCAATCAGAAACTATTTGTAGAGCAGTGTATTCTTTGTGTTTCCATGTGCAGGGTGAACAGGGTCATTCCTGTCGTATTATACAAATACATCCAAGAATGCATTTAGTCTTTGAAAAAAGACAAAATAAGGAGATAAACGTCAGCCCCTACTATACTTCCCTTTTAGTCACCGACACACAATGGCGCACAGCAGGAAAGATTGATAATGTGCGCTGACAATTAGATGTAATGGTCTTAAAATTAATGTCATTGTCAAAAAAAAGAAAGGAAGTTATTCTGAATAAGTAGTGCACGTTTCTTCTAGTCAGTCTTTCTCTTTCAACAGGAAAGAATGTGGTATTAAACAGAGTAGAATAAACTTCAGGACAAAATGTCTAACCCTGTCTGTGATTGGTCCTTCACGCCTGTCAGCTGTCATGGAAACGGCGCCGCTGTGCGTCTCTCAGCCGCCAAAAGAGACGCGAACCTCCTGCTCACACGCCGCCAGCAGACTCTCTTCTGAAGGCTCTGAAAAGTCGCCAAATTCCCAAATTCACCAGCAGACATACCTGAAATTACTTATTTGGAACCACCTGCCCATTAAGGGTTAATAAGTATGAATACATTAAATGCAGCAGACAGCGTAAAGGGTCAGCTTGCATGTCTCCAACACCGGAGACATGCACGCCTCAACAGGTGTGTGGAAAAAGAGCAAGAACCAGTGGTGTGCTGATGTATGAGAGCGGCTGGCATGAGCTGGTCAGTCCAAACTTAAAAAAAAAAACAATAATGAGGCACCGTATCAGTTTCATGTGATGTGATCCGGATAAGTTAGCTCAGTTTTTTGGGGTGGCATGGCATTGAAATGTATGTTTTTCAGTTCTTCTTGGTGGACATCAAGTCAGTGGTTAATATTCTAAGACTGCATCTTAAAGTACTGCTCATCTTCCGAGGCTGTCCAGCATAGACTCAAGATTTTCCCATTACACATGTAATATTTTGTCCAAAACACTGCATTTAACACATTTCCTTCTTGGTTACTGGGGCTTTTTGTCCAAATTACACAAAACCAGAGAAAACATTTTCAAACATATATTTTATTGACATTTTCATGAACAAACCATCATCAGGGAACAAGTACAGTCAATATTAACACATGAAATATTGCAGTAGGTAAATTGAGCCGCTCACTGGTTTTGTGACAGTGACATTTAGTATGTAAAAACAATGATAAACACAATGATGGTACCACATAATACTAAAATGTAATTTTGTAATGATGCAAGTTGACCAATGAGATCTCAGAATTGGATATGTGTAATGTAAATAAAACCCAAACGACACGAAAGCTCATTCTTGAGACCACGAGACGTGACCGACAGATCCCGAAAATGCTTCTCGTTCGTTAATGTGACTTACATTGTCGTCCCACTTTGTTTATCCAAACCCAGAATCATAAATCCCTAATCAGCTCCCCTTATGTGTGAGCATAAGTGAAATTTTTTAGAGAAGTCAGAAATGTGCTCAGGTACCCTGCACATTATACTACAAATGTGTGACTCAGCGTGTTTAACAATTTCAGTAATTATACAGTGAAAAATATACAACAGACTAACGCAGTGTAAATACACACATCAAACATTCCCCTTTATTTTTCCTTCCTTTCGCTGCTGCAGTGGGACGACATGTGTGTTCTGGGCACTGCGCTGCTGCCAGGCCACCGCTCCATGAACCCGTGCCCGGTGTACGATGAGTTCACAGGTACTCTCTTCCTGTTCTTCATCGCCATTCTGGGACACACATCAGAGTCCTATCAGCTGGCGACAGGGAAGAATGTAACCCGTCTCTGCTACATCTCCAGCACCGACAACGGGGAAACCTGGACTCCTGTCACTGACCTTACCAAAAGGGTCATCGGGGACACCATTAAAGGTCGGGCAAAGGGCAGGGGGCATCTACTTCTCTCTTTCTCTTTCATCATCATATATTCCTTTAAGACCAAATGACAGAATAGCTGAGATTTGTGTGGCCGCTGTAAATCTGCAAACGCCCAGCATGACGCAGCCACTGTTCACTAAGGGTCAAAAACCACTTGACTGACCTGCAGTCTGTCACCTGGCTTACGGCAGGATAGTCTTCTCTCTCCAGTTCAGATAACAGAAAATTATCCATACCAGCCAAATTAAAACTGAAATCTCCATTACCATGACATGACCTGGGCTCACTTCCCCTTTAATATAATGTGCCTCATGATGATGCAGTTTTACCGTTTCCTCCGACCGCTTCCTTAAGTCTTTATATTACAGCATCTGTGTGTTACTTCCTCCGCCTTCCTTGCAGAATGGGCCACTTTCGCACTGGGTCCAGGACACGGCATCCAGCTGAAGTCCGGGCGTCTGCTGATCCCCGCCTACGCCTACCACATCGAGTGCAAAGAGTGCTTCGGGCAGCTCTGCCAGACCACTCCCCACGCCTTCTGCTTCCACAGCGACACCCACGGGCGAACCTGGCGCTTCGGGGAAGCAGTGCCGGGCCCAGAGAGCGTGGAGTGTCAGATGGTGTCCGTAGATGAGGAGGACGGGACTAACGTGCTATACTGTAACGCGCGCAGCCCGCTGGGCTACAGGGTCCAGGCCCTGAGTCTGGATGATGGAGCTGTGTTCCAGGAGGGGCAGCTGGTGCAGAGGCTGGTGGAGCCTCGAAATGGTTGTCATGGTAGCATCGTGGGATTTCCAGCTCCGCTACATTTATGCCAACACCTTGAACATTATTTGCACCAGCCCTCGAAGCAGTCGAGACACTGGGCACCCTGCGCGTCTCACTTTAATCACCCCAGCCCTGCCTCACCCAGCATCGCTTCTGTCTCCAACTCGTCGCATAATCAAAGCGCCCCACCGGACTTCCTGACCCCCACATGGGTGGTATATTCCCACCCAACATGGACGAGTGCGCGCAAGGACCTCGGCGTGTTCCTCAGCCTATTTCCGCGGGATCCAGACAGCTGGCGTGGCCCCTGGGTGATCTACGAGGGCCCCAGCGCCTACTCTGATCTGGCCTACCTGGAGCTGCCGCCCACACCCGGCGCCCCGCCCGCCGTGGCCTTCGCCTGCCTGTTTGAGTGCGGCACCAGAACAGCCTACGATGAAATCTGCTTCAGCATCTTCACCCTCTATGAGCTTATTGATAATCTCCCACGGGGCGATCAGTTTATACGCCAGGGTGGTGAATATGAAGGACAGCGGAACTACAATCAAGTGCGGAAGCTGAGCTGCAGGTGCACAAGTGGAGGTGATGCTCAAAGAACACGTTTTCCTGCAGAGAAGGTGAAGAAGAGGAGGAGGAGCAAGCTGAGAGAGCTTTGCTCTGTGTCTTAATCTCACTTCTCATACTTATGAAGGTGTAAATGCCTGCTATAGTAAATGTTTCCTTCCATGTCTTTTTTTTTTCCAATATTGCACTGATAATTATGAGTATTTCTGTGCCATCATGTAGTTGATTCCTTTCCAGCAAAATGTCACATAGTAATGATAAAAAAACAAACAAAAAAACACTACACTTCAGTTAGTGGCCTTTTTATTTTGATGTTGCTAAACGTCACTGATTTTTTGTAGTTTGCAAATAGTGTCATTAAAGTTTTACCGAGCCTCAAGTTTTTGCTTCCATCTGTTTGGAGAACGTTGTGACTCAAACTGCGGCCAGAAGAAGCGGTTGTGTTCATTCAAGTTCAGGGACACAACGAGCTCCAGTACAAAATCAAAGAGTCAGAATTATGACTGTGAATTTGCTCCAACATCATTGAGTCTAATGATGTTTTATTTATTTTGTGATGACCCCATCTGACTTTCTTTCCTCTTTCATTCAAGGTCACTCAGCCAGGATAATAAGGGGAACACATTCTGAGTTAAAAGTAACTGCATTACAAAGTCAGCCAGTTGGATCAATCTGATCAAACCAAATATTTAAATGGAGCAGAACTCCAAAGTCTTGAAATTACATCTCTGAAATTCTTAAGTAGATATTGAGTCTAGCAGTGCGGCAATATTATCTTGTGTTGCGATTACAAACTTGTATGAACCTCAACCGTAGGTTTCAGGCTGTTCTCTTGACGTTACACAACTTCAATATCCATAAGAGACTTAAATCCATAACAGTGCAAACTTTGTGTCTTAATCGCTACAGCATGTTGAGATCGTCATGGCGACAGTCGGCCCCGCTCCCCTTTCATTCGCGATCGCAGGCGGACGACCAGAAAAAGAAAGGCTGCAACGCGTTAAGCTCACATATGAATCACACCTGCATCACCAGCTGCAGCTGTGAGGGGATAACTGCTCCTAAACTAATCAGTTCCTCTTGTGAGGGCGCTGAAACGTTTAGCGCCTGACGGCTAAAGTGGGCCGCATGGGCGCATATGAAGAACAGAGCCAGATAAGTGGAGTGGCTGGTTTAGTTAAGAGGGGGGGGAAAAATAAACAGACACTGAGAATGCCAGTAAGACAGCTGGATCTGGTGAGTGTCCTCGCTCCACTCCCACTCTCTCCGTTACATAACTCCACGCTGGCAGGAGGTTCATTCCCCTGCCTGCGTCCTCTCTCTCACAGAGCTGCTCTCCAACTCGCTTGTCTTCACCAGCCGTGTTTTACACTATGACGAGCGTGAGGATAATCGTCGTTCTGGCGGCGCTGGCTGGTGTAACCGGGAGCACAAACATGACAACCGGACCTGATGTGGATTCATCAGTCATGTCAGCTCATCCCAACAGCGTGCTGGAGACAATGGAGGGACTGGAGATCTTTGGGCAGGTGAGAGGGAAATCGGTTCTGGTGGCTCTGACGTCCGGATTGAGCTTTCAGATCTGTTAAGTTCATTCTTTTTTTTTTTGTGCGAGTGTGTGCAAAAATCAAACTTGAAATATTGTCGTAATGGACCGGTGCTCCGTGGGATAAATTCATGAGTAAAGCGTTACAGAAGAGGTTAGGAATAAATCATCTGCACAGAGAACACACAAACACATGTTCTTTGTTGCAGTCCTTATTACATCAAGACCATTGTGTACATAGTACAAAATCCACTCCAAACTCAAATCAAAAATATTGAGCTTGAGTTTTCACTCTAACCACCATCTTGTTTTCGGCGACTGGCTGCAGAGCATATGGGTCACATGATGCTAAAATCAAGGTAATAAATATGTTTTCATGGGGGTACGCGGGGCGACAACATGGACGAAACGGACAACAGGAGGTTCGACTGCTGAATTAGCCGCAATTAAAAAAAACATGGAATCGCTGCAGAATTGCCTCAAAAAACTGATAGCTGGAAGAAAAGAACATGTGTGAGGATGCACGATGGTGATCAAAGTCCAGGACGCAGTTGCGGGGCTTTGACAGTTTTCAGCTGCTCCACTTGTTCTTGCGTGCGGGGAGCTGGCCCGTGGCCTCCAAGTGTTTGTGGATGAGTTGTTCCTGCGTCTCTGGCACGCAGGGCTCATACCTGCTGTATTCCATGGTGAACTCGCCTTTACCCTAAATAAACAGAACCTGTTAGTGTTGCATCGCCACAATATTGAATGGCAACATCCGTTGGCCACTTCTGGCCAGATTGGAATATGTCGACCACTTTCAGATGAAATCTAGAGGAAATCTAATGAACATTGATCATCTTACTAGTGCTTTTGTTTAATGACCAAATGCATGCATAATAACCACGGACATCCGCCACACTCAGTAGTTCTTTGTTTAGGGCTAATGCTCAACTTTTTGCACATGCTTTTCTGGCTAACTAACTCTGCACACCCAAAGCTACTGAAACCATTCAACTATCAAAATCAATAACATTTCTTTACTAATAACCCATTTTTACGATAAGCTTTTTCTTTAACTGTGCCACTGAAATGACCTATTTGCTTAAGCCCCATCAGCATGGCAACCATGTCTTGACAAGCTATGTGACGTCATCTGACCCCCCCCCCCCGCATCGTGTCATCTGTTGTGACTGTTCAGCTCTAACTTTTTCATACATTCATGACCAATTTACATTGTTTTTCACTTTTTGCACTTTAAATTATATTCAGCTTTCCAGGGATTAGTGCATGGAGGACATTTATGCTTCATTTGAGCCTTTTTTTTTTTTTTGCATGACATTTGCATGTCAACAAGCAGGTAAACATTCGCACACTGGTGGTAGGATTAAGTCTACCCCAGCGGAGAATATATAATCAGGGTGGCTCTTTTCAGTAAAATTGTACTGAGGTGTCTCGGAGGCTTAACCCTGGGAATGTCAGAACAGCTTTTATGCCATCGTTAGCATTTAGCTCAAAGCACTGCTGCTTCACATAGCTGTCAGTATTGGGTGTTTTACGTACTTCGGTACCGGAGCGTAGTTCTGTGGAGTAGCCGAACATGTTGTTCAGTGGAATCTGTTGGGAGAGACGGGCTGCAATCAGTCAAACCTGAAAGCACTGGGCAACGCGAGGATACGATGAAGATGTGCTGCCGCGCACGCTTGGCGTGAGAGACTTTGACTCACATCGGCATACAGAGTGAAGAATCCGTCGGCTCCTTCCTGTCCTGTGATGACACCGTGGCGACGGCTCACGCCAGCGATGACCACTCCCTGAAACTCCATAGGCGCCACAATTTCCACGGACATGATTGGCTCCAGGATGTGCGTGTGGGCCTTCTCCATAGCTGTAGAGGGCACGACGGAACCGGCATTCATGTGCGCCCACGACAGCAGAAGGGGGAGCTGACACGGAAGACAAAATGACCGCCACCGATCCTCACCTTGTTTAATAGCGCCCTCCCCTGCACGGATGAAGGAGAGCTCGCTGGAGTCCACCATGTGGTGTCCTCCATCTTCCAGCACGAAGCGCACCGCTGAGATCTTGTGGCCACTGAGGGGCCCCTTCTCACAGGCATTCCTGACGCCCTGTGGCATGATGGGGAAGGAGCAACAGAATGTGATGAGACGAGGAAACGATTAATACACACGAGGCTTTTGCTTGTTGCTCAAGCTGCACTTTGACTGTGACGCCATTTCTGTGGAAAAGAAGCGTTCGCGCAAACCTTTTCTACAGCGGGTACAAACTGCTTGGGGACGTTGGTTCCCACAGTCTGGTCTTCAAACTCCAGTTTGGTGGCATCCTCTGACTCCAGAGGCTCCAGAACGCCGATAACTCTGCCGTACTGCCCAGAACCTCCAGTCTGCTTCTTATGAGTGTAGTCAAACCTAAATAAAAAAAAAAAAGAATGCATCCACATTTGAAGACTTTTTTTTTGGCCACCAACCAAAAGATACTTTCATTCCAATCTAAAGTCATCGGCCTTGATACAAGAGTATCAAGTGATTCTTTTAACAAACCTCCAGACATGCATAAGTCAATATGGCTGGGAAAAAAAAATCCATATTTTTAGAAAAATAAAAATGCATTAAATCCAATCATAGCAGCACCAGGACAGATCCACTCACTAGAATGCAAACAATTCTAAGAGACCGTCATGTGAAGCTGATTTTGGTCACAGTGCGCAGAAGAGAGAGGCGCTGTCTCTTTAAAAAAAAAAAAAGGGGCGGGCCTCCAGCGTTTCTGCTGATGACAGAAGTAGGAAGTTGTAGTTTCACTTCCTCGAGGAGCGGCTGGCTGCAAGTCACGGGAAACTTTCCACCTGCCAAGTACCAGGCAGGGAGTCTCAGCATTCCAGTTAAAGGCAAGACCCTAGTCCCTTATTTGATTCAGCTTTCACCACATTACTTAACTCCGCAGCACTACTCTTAAATCCTTCCACTCTGGCCTTGCTCTTAATGTTGCATAGACTCTCCAAACAGACCGACCTGACCCAGAAGCTCCAGCTCACTGACACCTGAGGGTCAAAGTCCCACAAGCCCATCCCTGCTTCCCACAGCAGTTTCTGTTCCTTTTTTTAACCTCGACAGTCATTCCTCTCTGACTCCTCTTTTCTCTCCGGAATAACAGCAAAACGTGGTTGGGGTGGAGGAGGAAGAGGCCGAAGAGGATGTGATGGCGACCGGAGAGCTGAATCCCAATCACTACCCCGCTCAGAGAGCAGCCAAGGTGGTCCAACATTACCTCAACAGCCGCTATGGCTCACCGCACAAGCTGTTCGGGCTGAAGAGGGTTCACGTTGGAAACGCAGAGGTCGGCCAACCAGGAATTATGAGAGATATTAAACGGTCGTCTGCTGCTTATGTGATAAACTCATCAATGATAGTTGATGTCTGTCTCCTTCAGGATGTGGCAGACTCTGGAAGAAAGTATCAGCTGGAGGTTTCGATGCAGGGAATGATCGAGAATGTGAGACATGGTTTTTAACTGGTTTTCACAAATGTGCCTTTAGATTTTGATTAAATTTCTAAATTAGCTTTATTTGTGTGGGGATGTTGGGATTTACACTAAAATGGGATAAAAAAAAAACCCTCCTAAAGGAGACAGAGAGAATCCAGACAACTAGTTTTCATCTGTTGCTGCAGTCCGAGTTTTAAACGGACCCTAAAAATGTAGCAAAACTACATATCCAAATTGGAAAAAAACAACTTCAGCTGGAGAATTTAAAACACATGACTTACATAAATGCTCATTTCAGTTTTTTTCTTTTAATGTAATTGGAATTTGCGTAATCCAGAATTTATTAATTTAGCTGGCTCGAGTTATCCAGTTTATCATCATTTTACGAGACCGCATGAATTGTTTTGCTTTTTGGAAATGTAGGACATGGAAAGCTGGCAGGTACAAGTTTTCTTTTAGAGTGTGAGGCTAAATCATCCCGAGTAAACAGGTTGGACCACGTTTGACAAGATTTACTAAACAGCAGATAAAAAGGCTCATAAGTTTTAGGGTCATTGGTAACTACCAGAATACACATTTACTCCGCCTACACCCCTCCACCACTCGCCATCAATCAAGTCTTTCTCTTGTATACATGTCCTCCTCCACTCTCTGCCTCATGCTGCTTTGTTTAATTTGTCCAGACTACAGCGAAATGCTCCGCAGAGGTCTTTTTTCCAAAGGGAGGTCGGAGTGCGCCGCAGGTCAACGTCTCATGCGAGGAGCTGTTAAAGATCAACACCACGGCTCAAGAGGACGCTTTGTATCAACAGTACAAGACGAGTCCCGGCCTGCTGTCGGCGCAAAATCTACCCGGTAAGTACGACGGAGGAGGATCTGCAAACTGCGATGAAGAAGTGGAGACGGTCAGACGCCGGACCGCGTCCACAGTCTGGCATTTTGGGGATTTCTGACATGCAGAATATCCGGTACATCGTGAGCACAGACAGTATATTTATTGAGTAAAGAGCCCGGGTGTCATCCTCGACGGCGCGCTCTCCTTCGCTTCCCATGTCAGCAACATGACCCCGTCGGCATGGTTCCGTCTCCGCAACATCAACCGCCACCACCTCCCTCTCACACCTCTCACACCGCCGCCATTCTCGTCCGAGGTCTCGTCCCTTCCCAGCTTGACTACTGCAACTCCCTCCCGTTTGGTCTTCCACACAGAGGCCTCCATAAACTTCGACTGGTTCAGAATTCAGCAGCCCGTGTCATCACGAGGACCCCCACACAGCCAATCAATCACACCCATCCTGCAGCAGCTCCACTGGCTCTCCATCACACAGTCGCATTCAGTGCAAAGTCGTTACTTGCCTTTTAAGGCCATCCACAACCTCGCCCCACCATTTTGACCTTCTCCGCATTGCCACACCTGCCGGCACTCTCAGATCCTCCTCCTCCATTCACACATTTACGTAAGCCATTTTGAGCGCTGTACGAAATAACATTCATCCCCCTTATTCTGTCCCTCCTCACTTCCTCCCCACCGATCCTCAGATAGCTACGGTCACATCGAGCCCGACATGAAGCCTCTCTGGCACCTCGGAGCTGTGGCGGCCAGCTTCGTCATGCTGAAGGAATCCACAGAAAACACCCTGTACAACATGGCTCAGGTGGCCAACGTCACACAGCTGGTGGGTCGCCTTCTATCCCGAGATGCTTGTTTTGATGCACAGTATGAACTGTTGTTAGCATTCCACAACAGCAGCGGATGCACCCTTTCTCAATAAATCTCGGTTTCCTAAAGGGCATTTAAGAAGCGTCATTTCATGTCTCGATAGAAATTCTGTTTGTGGCAAGTTGAACGGAATCAAAGGTAAGAAGTTGCATGCCGGCTGAGGATTCACACTTGTTTTTGGCTTTATTTCTGCTGCAGAAAACTGAGAATGACCAGTTGAAGTTTGACTATCACGTCCTGCTGCATGAGATGGTGTCCCAGGTAACGTTATTAATATGCTCCCAGCATCTCAATTGATCACATTCAGGGATTTGGCTATTATTTTCATCAAGTTATTCAAATATTACCATTGCTTGGAGGACGAGAGTGCTTGCTAGATGTCCAAAAACTTTGTCACACTTATGCAACAAGGCAAACCGATATCAGCGTTTATGAAGCTACAAGTTGTAAATGCAGCTGTATACATGTCCATGGTTCGCGGGCATTAATTTGGCGGTGCGTTTATGGCATTTTCACAGGATATCCTTCACTGGAAGCTGCTGGTCACCTGGTCTCCTCCAGAGGGAGTCGAAGTCTTACAGATGGTGGAGCTGCCACACTGCCACGACTGTGAAAAGCCTCCCGGCGCAAACTAAAGCACCGACAAGACACTTGCTGCAATCTGAACAGCAGCTATGTGGGCACATCTGGTATTCAAAGAGCTGAACATCGTGTTTGTAGTGAGGCTGCCGGAGTGAAGCTAAGATTTGCTGATGATGATGGCACACACACACACACTGAACTCCAGAACAGTTTATCCCAAAAATGGATGAATCCATTGCACTCAATGGCTGATCCTTATGCTTTGTATGTGTATGTACTTTTAACTGCAAATGTATCTTAGCAAAATAAATTGTTTATACAGACTTCAGTTTACGCCGCGTGTGTGCGTGTGTGTGTGTGGAAGCGAGCACTTACTGTACAGCGCTGGTGACCGTCTCCCTGAAAGCCACTTTGGGCTTTCCCATCACACAGGGACAGTTGTATTCCCTATCCATCCTCTACAAAAAGCCACAAAAACAAAAAGGTAAGATACTGGTTCATTAGGGTTGAAGTCCAACTTGGGCAAAAACCACTGTGCAGATCATTGACCCATTTACTGTTTAGTGAGGCTCGGTGATCTTGGCGAGCGCTCACGCGCGACACAAAAGGTCAGTGACGTTTTTGTTAGCAGCGGCGCGACACAGCATGCGCTCCATTTCTAAATGAACGGGGCATCTGGTTACCTGGGCGTAGATTTCCAGATGCAGCTCGCCCATGCCAGAGATGATGGTCTCCTTGCTCTCCGTGTCAAAGTTGACTCTAAATGTGGGATCTTCCCGGGTGAAACGGTTGATGGCTTTGGAGAATTTATCCAGGTCGTTCTGCTCAAAAAGGAAGATGATGAGGATTAAATGGTGCCATTTAGGCTCCTCGTGCCCCATAATAGGTAGATTTAGGTCAGCGCTTATTTACATTGTTGACAGGCTTCATCGACATGGAAATAACAGGCTCTGGGATGTGAATAGACTCCTGTGGGACAAAAAAAAACCAAAACATTGTTGGTCAGGTCAGGTTAGCATTACCTCACAGACTGAGGAGCAGGAATGGGGTCATTTGCAAGTGCACATCTTTATTGGTTTCCTGCACATTCACAGGACTCGTGAGGCTACTCACCATTGAGATGTTGGTACTGGTATTTGATGTGAAAGTGTCTCCACTAGCACAGTCGATCCCAAACAGAGCACAGATATCGCCTGCATATACCTCTTCCACATCCTGAGGGGGCGGGTGGAAGCATAGAAGGAGAAAGGACGATGACACAAGAGGGCAAAAGCACAGCCCAAATGTGCTTGTTCCTAAAATTAAAAGTCTGGTTCTGATGCATTAGATACGTTGGTGTCACAGGGGATGTGGTCATCAACGCGCTCGACTAGAACCAAAAAGAGGAACCGTTGTGGCGGTGACTTGCAGTTTAAAGTCTCACCGGAAATGGAAAACTGTGTTTTTACCTCCATCTGATCAGCGTGGAGACGCACGAGCCTCTGCACTCTGACTTTCTTGCCCGTGCGCGTGTTGTAGATGGATTCTGCCTTCTTCAGACAGCCCTGGTACACCCGCACGTATGTCAGCTGACCAAACCGGCCTGCCTGTTGTTGAGAAACGCCACAGAAAAGAAAAAAAAAACGCCAATAATGAGAAGCCCGGACGTTACGCAAGGCTTCAGAAAATAAAGAGGCATAAAAAAAAAAAACCCTAACTTGTCCTGCGATATAATCTCACCTCCAGTTTGAAGGCCAGACCAACAAAGGGGTTTGCAGGGTCTCTTGTAGGGTCCATCTGAATCTTGGATGTTTCCTTGGAATCTCTAACACATTGGGGGGGAGTACAGCTAATGTTAAATCTAAAAAAAACCTGCGTGACGCATTTTCCTTTTTTGTGTGCAGTGACGCTGATCTGTGCTTACTCGTCATTGAGGATGGCATAGTTTGTGACTTCTGTGGGGTTGGGCAGGAAATCCAGCACAGCGTCCAGTAGGGGCTGGACACCTTTGTTCTTCAGCGCCGTGCCCACCAGCACCGGGGTGAAGAGGCGCTGCACCGTGGCCCTGCGGATTGCTGCCTGGGAGACGGCGAAGAGGCCAGAGACACTTTAATTTGTAGGGCTAATACGCCACAACACTGCAAATCTTATCAATACAAGCAGCTTTTGAGAGACTGTCAAAGCTTTGTTTGTGGTCATATCTGATGAAGCTTCGCAGACGGCCGCACCAGCGCGGCTCCACGCAGATTATGTGTTCAGCACTTTGGTTTTGGTTTAGATTCTTTTTGACGAAACGTTTCGGCAGGTCAAACTTTCTATGCATCCAGAGAAAGACCCCCTCATCTCCTAGAGTGCGAAATTTCCTGACAAATACACGACTTCCGACGATCCCCCGATGTTTCCTGGAACAGCATCCGCAGATGAAACTCAGTACGGACGTCACATTCTCTCAGTTTGATGATCCTCTGATCATGAGATATTGTAAAACACAGAAATTTGGATCTGACAATGAATGTTAACGTGGAAAGTCACACAGCTTCCATTGACAAAAGGTCGGAGAAGCAGACTTGGTACCAAGAGGTAATCGCAGGATAAACTGTGGCCACGGGGGCAGTGATTGCCCCTCCCTCAGCAATGCCAAGATACCCTTGAGCAAGACACCTGAGCCCACAGATGCTCGCCGGGCGCTGTAACGACGGCTGCTCATCGCTGCGGTATGTGTGCGAAACTATGCATGTGGTGTGTATTCACTTTGGACGAGACAAATGCAGAGAGGAATTTAACCTTTGGTATAAAAAAAAAAAAATCATAAAAGCTTTTTAAAAATAACATGAAAAATTGCTAGTAGCTAATCTTGGCATTTACTGTAGCTCAAGGCATCACTCTGCTCGAGGTCGGACTGGTGAAGTGGGTGGTTTCAAAACTAAAAAAGCGAGCCTGTTTTTGGCCGCCGGTGCAGTGCGGTGCTCATCGCGTGCACGTTAACTAAAACGACTCCTTGTAATTTTCCGACGGCTTCACCCGACGCTCTGTTTCGCGCACAAACCTTCAGCTCGTCTTTGTTTGGAATCTTCTCCTCCAAGAACATCTCTCCGAGAACTTCATCGGCGTTCGCGACACACTCCACCAGCTCCTGCCTCCGGTCTGTGGCCTCCGCGCGGAAATTTGCCGGGATCTCGTCATAGCGGATGACCTGACTGCAGAGCGGAAAAATGGGTTTCAGTCGGCTTCAAAGAGCAGAAGAGCAGAAGCTCAGAGGCGCTAAATCAGAGCTTGAAATTAATATTTGCAACCTGACACATGTGGATAAGTCCTTACAATAACTTACCCAAATTGTCCATCAAAGTACATGCTGCGCTCCTCTACAAGGTCAATGATGCCACGCATGTTCCCCTCCAGGCCGATGGGGATGTTCAGAAATGCTGCATTGTGTTTCAGCTTGGTTCTGAACAAAATGAAACCAAACAAACCAAAAGAAAACTTAACAGCTACTTTAAAGCATCGTGTGTGGACTACTTGTACACCATTTATTTGAAATGGAGAGAAACCATCAGCATTTCGAAAGCAATTTAATTGACTATGACGCAACTGCACTATTGGTTTTGGACATAAGATATGGACAATCCAAACAACGAGGCACACAACCCTGAATCACAATTTGGCATTTGATCTAGTTACCGGAGCTGCTGCAGGGCTCGGTTGGGGTTGGCTCCCGTGCGGTCCAGCTTGTTGATAAAGGTCAAGAAGGGAACGTTGTAGCGTTTCATCTGCCTGTTCACGGTCATCGTCTGGCACTGGACGCCGCCCACCGCGCAGAGCACCAGCACGGCTCCGTCCAGCACGCGCAGCGCTCGCTCCACCTCGATGGTGAAGTCCACGTGGCCTGAGCGAAAACAAACGGAGGTGCAAGGCGACTTTTAAAAGTGCAGACGATGGAAGTGGTGGACGTGATGAGAGGTCAGAGCCACAGTCCCGGAGCTGGCGGCGATCTATCACGTTGGGAGTCTGATTTGCCAAAATAGGTGTTAGGTGTTAACGCGTTCCTAAGTTCACTTATAAATTTCGTTTTGCTTGCAAATGACAATAAAAACTCTTGAGTCTTGCGGGGTAAGTGGGGTAAAGACCCCCATTGCAAACGCTCTCTCTCGGGTATGCCGTTTGTCGGTACCTGGAGTGTCAATGATGTTGATGTTGTGGTTCTTCCACATCGTGTAAGTAGCCGCTGACTGGATGGTGATGCCCCTCTGCCTCTCCAGCTCCATTGAGTCCAT
>CAAKHG010048563.1:0-12431 GCA_901007715.1 Dactylopterus volitans
CGAAAAAACCCCCCCTCAAAAAAAAAAAAAAAAAAAAAAAAAATCCAACTGTTTAGCACAACTCTAATCATCAAAGTGCATTTCATTCACACGCAAACATTCACACCCAAAGTCAGCAGGACTCGGCTTCTTGGCGCCGTGTCAACGCTGGCTGTGTCATAACTGAAGCTGCGACAGCGAGGACGGGAAAAAAAAAAAAGAATCCACATTCAACTGAAAATCAGTTGCACAAAAATAAAATAAAATAAAGGAAGACGACACTAGGCCGCTTCCAGGCACCTTCCCGGGCGGACAGGAACGCACAGGCTCTCCGAAACCTCTTGTACGCAAACCCGGGCCCGCGCCGGTGACGTCTGGAGGCGCGCCAGGCCCGCGCCAGGCCCGCGCCAGGCCTGCGCCAGGCCCGCGCCAGGCGGCACCTACCAGCCGAGGGTTAGCACACGCCGCCGTCCGCGGCTTACTGCGCGCCGTCACGCGGCGTTCCCCTCGCGGCGTTCCCCTCGCGGCGTTCCCCTCGCGGCCCTCTGAAGTGACACCAAACGCTGCATCTCATTCCCCCTTTGCCGCGTCGAATCAGAGCCCGGCAGTTTGGCTTTATCCGCTCAGCATCTGTGACGTCCATGAAATGTTCGTCCCGGTTCCGCTGCCGCGGCGCATTTGTAGTGCTGCTATAACTCGCCGTCGTAAAAGGAAGTCACCCTTAAGAGGCCTCTCTCTCTTTTTTCTTTTTTTTGTTTCGCGACGCAGAGGGAAGTTTTTGAGCCCCAACATTAACGGTGTTGTAAAGGCGCCATTTTGCACCGACATTAAGTCATCAGAGCAAAAAGCAGCTGCAACACCCACAGCGGCCCCGGCGGAGCGGAGCGCCGCCATGCTTCCTGCTTTTGTTTCGCCATCCCTCGCGCTCCCGCCATCCCACACAAGTAACCCCACCGCGGGATTGGAACACTTTCAGTCTCTTTTCATGTGCAAACGCCCACCTTTGATGGGAAGCAACAAGTTTGCGCTGGTTCTCTGAGGGCTGTCAAAAGGCATTTTGGGAGATGGCGGTAGTTACTAAGTGGATGAGGCAAAGTGGGTTTGCTGAGAGAGTAAATAACTCCTGTTAACGCAAAGAACATCACAGACCGACATGATCTGAAGCGGGAGTCCCGGGGAGGGTGAATCAGCTTCCTGCTCCGCCGCAGCGGCTCCGCTGCGAGGTCGCTGGCGTGACGCTCGGACCCCGGGCGTCCCGGATCGGGAAATCGTCGACGATCGGAAGCTCAGCGTTTCCAAAAGTGAGACGGCAAACGCGGGCGGATGTCAAACGGCGATGGATCTCATCAGGGGCGGCGGCACTGCCGCGCTCCGACATAAGTGGATTGACAGAGCCGGTATTAGATTCCGACTGCAACCCTGCAGCTCTTATGAGTAGCGTGGTGCCGTCAGTCGCCCACACGGAGGCGGGAGAGGCGGGAGAGGCGGGAGAGGCGGGACCGGCGGGCCGTCCTGGAGATGATCTTTGACGACTCGCGCTCAATCCCGAGCCAGGAGGGAGCTGCTGCGTTCCTCAACCCCCCCCCCACCAGTCTCCCCCGCCACCACCAGCGCCGCCGCCACCCTTCTTCTTCTGCTGAGCGAGCATGTTCTCCTCCAGCAGCGCCCTGCGTCACAGCCATGCAGCGGGGACTCGCACGAGAGCGAGACGCTGGACCGTTTTTACAACGTTACAATAAATGCGGGCGTTTTTTTTGCTGCTGCAACTGCTGAAAAACTGGGTGATTGACTCCTTTCACACTCCCAGCAGCCCCGGCGGGTCTGAATGACGGCAGAATGACGCCAACCACGATGGACAGAGTTAGCGACTGACGCTGCTATGGTGGAGGCTAACGCGAAGCTAGCGGCGCCGCGCTGTGACGCCGGCGCCATCGTCACTGCGCATATCAGTCGCGTTTCTATCACCGCTAATACAAACACGGCTAAATGCCCGTGAGTCATGCGGCTCAGGGGTGGATGCTGATTGGACCGCTTCACGCCGACGACAAAAGCCGGATGTGAGCAGGTTTTGTGGCCGGTGTGAAAGGAGCTTTAAGTTCATCGATCTCACGTCAAGCGGTGTTGAACCCCACCTCGACTTTTACTTTATTTCGCAGCCGGGCGCTTCCAAGGACACCAGCCTCTGTCAGACTCAGTTAAAGGGAGATTTGAGCCGATGACGTAAAGTAAGGAGTCGTGATGGGTTGACGAGCCGTCGGCGTCGGAGCAGGTGACGCCAGAGGAGGACGGGGGAAGGTAACTTCCACCGAGTGTTGCGTTCCGGCGCCGACCGCTGGGAGCGGAGCTGGAAGACCGCGGCTGCTCTCCCGGAGCTGCTCCCCTGCTTCAGTCTCAGCCTTCAGGCTCTCCTCAGGATCAACAGTCCTGTGATGTGGATCTGACTGCTGATCCTGAAGGAAGCCTGAGGGCTGAGACGCCATCTGCATTCGAGAGGAAGTGGGGTGCGTGAGACGTTCCGGGGCCGCTCCCCAGCCGGCGAGCGCTCCCAAGGTCACGAGTGAACGCCGGAGACATGCGGCGCATGTTCGGCTGACGCGGGGCTGTTGTCTCAAAGCCGTTTGCTCAATATCTAAAATGACGGGAAAGCGGCATCATCCGCAGCGGACTCGCGGGAGATTAGAAGCTGAGTCATGTCGAGCCACCGCTGATTTCTAGAAACGGAGTCGGCGGCGTCCACAGTTGTGCAGGGTGGGTGGGCGTGGCCAGTTCGCAGCCTGGGCGGCAATTCACCAATCAGGTTTGAGCCCACGTGCCCCTGAAACAATCCTCTTCTTCTTCTTCTTCTTCTCCTGTGAGTTTTCGCCGGCGTTTTAGCGGCTGATCACGGCGGCACTCTTGAAGCCACAGAAAACCGATCAACTGGCTTCAGAAGTGCAGTCGTTCTTCCGTTCAAACCATTTCCACTTTTTTTAAAATATTTTTGTGATAATGGTTATTTTTGAATAAAAAAAAAATCTGCCCTTGAAATGGACCGCCTAACCTTTTTTTTTTTTTTTTTTGCTTTGACAGCTCCATCACCATGGCAACCATAGACTGCGGGTCCTCCTCAGACACCACTGTACTCCATCATGTCAAGACCATATGAAGTCCTCATGTTAATTCAGCCCTTCAACTGTTAATACTCCTTCACACATTTGTGACATTAAGGCAAACCAGGTTGTTGCTTTCTGCTTTTTATGCTTCTTTAGCAGCATTTATGCGTCGTTTTCCCTCATTTTTGCGTTGCTTCAGCTCTTTCGATTTGGCATTCACACACATTTTCTGCTGAAATCGATCATTCCTCCTATTATTATGACTAGTTGCAGTTGTTTTCGCGAAACTTCAGCTCGATTCGTGCGTCTGAAGTGGCTAACAGATCCGGATAGACGTCCGCCGGCGACGCCGTTAGCCCGCGTAAATCTTCATCAGACAGCAGCGGCCGGGTCCTCCCGCCGGGCCGGGCCGGCGCCGGCGAGCGTGCTGATGTGCAGTCGGAGGTCATTTTCAATGTCGGCGTTGTGGCGGCTCGTTTAGATCCGATATCCAGACGCTGCAGGCCGGCGTCTCGGCATCTCATCCGCCTCGCCGTCTTGGCTCAGGGAGCGAGCGAATCGCGCGGCGCTCTCGCTGCCGCCGCCGCCGCCGCCGCCGCCACGCGGCTTTCAGGTCTCCAGGTTGCCGCGTCTGCTGGCTCCGTTACTCCCCTTCTGGCGTCTATCAACGCGACCTCTAATGGGCTAAATGAGAGCAAAGTGGGAAAGCGTCGGGGGTTCTGAGCACAATGAAAGGCAAATCACGGACGCGCTCCATTTAGCCCGTCTAATTTGACATTTGTGTGGGGGGACCGCGGGCGCTAGATTTGACGCTTGGGCGGCCCTGGCGTCTGGATTTCCCCGCCGACAAAGGTGACGCCACTTGATGAAGCTTTCGGGCCCGCTCAGCGGCAGGCGGCTCAGCGGCAGGCGGCTCGCTGGCGACGTCTTCGCGGCGCTGCCGGATGTTCTGGTGAAGGTGCCCGTCGCCCAAACGTGCGCCCGAGTCGAGGAACCGGCCGCCTCCTCGCCCGACCAGCACCAAACGGCCCTCATAAGCGCCGCAAACACAGATCTTTGTCGTCCTTGCTAATCCGCCGCCTCGATGGTTCGGCTCCACGAAGCCGCTCCCGCTGCGCTGGAATCCGCATCAAAGCGCAGCCTCTTTCTTAAAGTCCACATCCCAGCAGCGAGTCTGCAGCAGCCAAGGAAACACACTTTTGAAGTGAAGGAGAACTCCATCCTCTCCTGGACTCCTCATAATCCCCCCAACATAATCTCTCGCTCCCTCGCTCTCTCTCTCTCTCTCTTTCTCTCTCATGGCCTCTCCCTTATTTGGGCGTCACCTGCAGATGAGCTCCACCCTCCAGACCTGCCCGATTTTGCCGCTGGATCTGGACCAGTTCTCCTTCACACCTTCCTCACAGATGTGTTCCACATCTATGTTCCACATCCCGCACGGTGGCGGCGCTGCATCGCAGCACCTCAGGTCACTTAAACCGCCATCTTTGATGATGTATCACTTTTATCAGCAATTCTATCGCTGTTATCCGTAAATTCCTGATGTGATTTCAGGACATACAACATCTACGTCAGGTCTCTGT
This sequence comes from Dactylopterus volitans, assembly GCA_901007715.1. Classification (NCBI taxonomy): domain Eukaryota; kingdom Metazoa; phylum Chordata; class Actinopteri; order Syngnathiformes; family Dactylopteridae; genus Dactylopterus; species Dactylopterus volitans. The sequence continues at coordinate 4,655 of CAAKHG010048563.1, forward strand.
GGATCTCCTGAGGTTTCTTGTTCTCCTTTTTTTTTTCTCTGTTAAGTTTTTCCTCAATCAAACTGAGGGTCAAAGGTCAGAGGGTGTTGATCACTGAGCTAATGTGATTTATGTTTCTGGGCTATGCCAATAAAATTGACTTAACCGCAGCGTGGCTTCATGCAGACGCGGTCAAACACCCAGGGACCAGCATGAGGACATGAGGACAAGAGGACATGACCGCCGTCCAGGTGACTCCCCCCCTATTAAAGCCACAATGTGTAAGTTTTAAGCCGAATTCTCGCGCCGTTCCCGAGTTGGCCATTTCACTCTCACTTTCGATCCCTCTTGCACGGCTCCTCCCTGAGCCTGAACCACCACGGCACCTGGCCAATCAACGCCCTCCCGGCGGGTTATTTGGGATGCGAGTTCCAAAACAACAATGGCGGCTGTTTGGGTAAACACAGATGCCGCTGCCTGAACTGGAGAGTGTTTCCTCACCGAAATCAGAGCAAATACAAGCAGCGCAGGCTTTTCTTCATATTTTCACTCGTCTCTCGAGTGTTTGAACTGGCTCAACCAATCACCTGCCAATCATTCTTTTTGAAAACTTTTCAAAGCAGTGTCCAACGTTGATGGGGTGTGTGTGTGTGTGTGTGTGTGCGTGCGTGTGTGTGTGTGTCAGGCTAGCCACTCATATTCCAGATCAATAATTGGAAGCAAGTGATCGGGAAACTGAGGCATTCACTTCTACTGTGAGGAACGAGGACATGCTAACGTCCTTAGCATGACCCAGGAAGCTAGCTCCCGCCCTCCTGCTGCAGTGACTCGCGATCGTCTCAGGCATCAAGACGCTAGCTGGTTAGCACTCTCGCTATTTGTACCTTTAACGTGTCAAACAGATGTGACGTCTCTGTATCTTTGTCACTGATTGATAAATATTCTCTCTGTTCACAATTTGTTGTTGTTGTTTTTTTCTTTTCCAGGACATAAATTCAATTTTTCAGCATTTAGTTATAAAATAAAATTGGAGCATGACGTTTTGGTAACATCGTTTGACTGAAAAGTGTTGGGCGGAAAACAAGCGGGGGGGGAAAAAAAAACACCTTAAAATTGCGGTCATATCTAACATATCTAATATATCACATCTTCATAAGGGCCGATATCATCTGCTGCCACACTTGTGAGTCGTCCTGCGCTCTTCATCTTTCTGCATAATCGGCCACACTCCACCAAACCCGCCAAAGATCGCCTGATGGAGCCGATCTAAAATTAAAACACGTCCATTTTTTTTTTCTTTTTTCACCCCCAGCATGTTCTGTCTTTTTAGAAAGAAAAAAAAAAACGCTTAGCGGGAGCTTGAATAGAATTTTGGGATGCAAATTCGGGAGGCTCAGCACTGGACTCCACTGCATTTCTGCAGATAATCCTTGGGATTTGCCGGCCGCGTACGGAGGCCCACACGTGCCTTTCGCGGCTGCAGGAAACCGAGTGAGCGGCGGCGGCGAGACGGTGTGAGGGTGTGAGGGTGTGAGGGTGTGACCGCGGGCTCCTCGGCTCTCCTACCTGCTCTTTCACTGAGGCCAGGAGGTTGTTGGTGGTGGTGGCGGCGGCGGCGCTGCTGCCGCTGGTGTTCGGCGGGAGGCCGCGGCCGCTCGGCCCCTCTCTGACCGCCATGGGCCCTTCCCCCTTGGCGTCCCCCTCCTCCATCTCCGCCGCCGCGACTCGGAGCAGCCTCTCTGACCCTGCAGCGGGACTTCACGCCGGTCGGCACATGCGGGAGACACAGTGGCCAAACATCAGCGTGGGGTGGGAGGTCTGTTAAAGTGCCAGTTTACAGGGTCCATATTGTGCTCTGCTGTAATAATCCCACCGGGATTTACCACTCTGATGCTAAAACCCCCCCCGCAGGGACTCGTAGGTGACCTCATCATATCACTGTAATATTCCCATAAAAGCCCAACGGAGGATTACAATGTGATTTCATGCTCCTGCGAAAAATAAAAAATAAAATAAAAAATGACGCTCCACAATAAAGGAGCCTATTTATTTTTATTTTTTTTTTCGGTCACGTGATGTTGCCTCTTTCATGCACGCGCGATTTTGCGTTCCACCTCGTGCGCTGCTGCAGGTGTGCGTTCAACAAACAGGAGCGTCACGAAGCCCCCCAACACACACACACACACACACACACACACACGCATCCACCCCACAGATATTATGGTGGTATCAACATGCAACACGCAGCCTGTCACATTAATCACTCGCACACACACACACTCACACACACACACACACGCACACGCACGCACACACATCCGGCACGCCAAGGACGAGGTCACGCCGACTCACCCGGACCTGAGACCGGGGAGGGGAGCTGCCCTGGAGCCGAGCCTCCCCGCTTGGTCCGCGGTTCGTGCGCCGCGCCGCGCCGCGCTGAACCGGGCGAGCGGCGGCGGCGGCGGCGGCGGCTCGTCCGGTGCGACTCACCGGCCAGATGTTGCCGTCAGACGCAGGCCACAGCTGGCTCGATCCGCGCCGTTACGCGTCCATCCTCCTCCCGCGGGCGCCCGCGGCGGCGGCTACATCTCCGCGAAATGTCCCCGGGAGCGAGCGGCGGAAACACGCGGGCCACGCACTCCTCGTGCAGTGTCTCGCGCGCGTGCGTGTGTGTGCGCGCGCGCACGCGTGTGTGTGTGTGTGTGAGTGATTTGCTGGCTTCCCAATGCACCCATCTACCCCCGGTGTCCGCGCGGAACCCAGACACCCGCCCACCAACCCGCCCAGCCGCTGCTACCGATCAGCGGCGTGACGTCACCATGCGGCTAATGGAACGGGGTTTTTTTTTCCGATACAGGAATCGATCAGCCGTCGATGCGCCCGCGCACGTTTTTTTATTTTATTTTATTTTTTTTTAATTGTTGACGTCGCAGCTGCACACGCGCGTTCGGACGGGACGCAGCCTGCAGCCGCCATCCGCTGCAGCCCGCGTGCGTGCGTGCGTGCGTGCGCGTGTGCGTGCGCGCGCGCGTGTTTAAATCCTAACGCTGTTACTTTACAATTTAAATGACTGATGTGGAAATTGCTCGGGGAGACAGTAAATTCTCCAGCCATCGTCCTGCCTCGTTACATCAAAGTTCAAAGTCTCGGCATTTGATTGGTCGAAATTGCGACCCAGCGTGACACTGAGGTCACACGCGCGTGACATCAACTTCTCGTCGTGTCTTTGTGATAATTTAGCTCGAGTCAGTCGGATCAGACCGATATTTTTTTTTTTTTTTCATCTTTATAGTCAAAATGATGCGCACAGAATGGACGTCTCGAAGTTGACCGTTTGCAGTTTGGACCTGATACGTCATTAACTTTCAGCTTTTCGGTCTTATTTCTGTGTTGGGGGGCGTAAAAAATAAAAAAATAAAAAAATGAAAGCAGCGCAGCAGGCTTCCAACATTCCCGCATGTTTTACCTGCGACCCCCGAGCGCCTGTTGATGCAGCAGCAGCAGCGGCGGCGGCGGCGTTCATGAGTCACGGTTTGCTGGGAGCAGATGACACTCACGTCGTTTCTGAGCATGAATGAGTCAGCACAATATGGAGGGGGTGGGTGTGGGGGGGGCGAGCATAGCCAGAGAATGTAGTTAAGAGAAGTTGGGAGATGGAAATGTGACATCCTGATGATTAAAATGAGAAAAAAAAATTCAATGAGTGGCAAAGTGCGATGAATAACAGCGTGTGTGTGGCTTTGAGCTGTTTCCTCCAGCACCAACCCAGCAGGTCATGAATATAAGAGAGCACAGGGGACCCACACAGGAGCAAAATGCGGCTGGGGGGCCAGAAGCGGCCCGTGGATGATGTCATTGCGGCCGCGATGTGCTCAAAAGAGGATAAAGCAAAACCCACCCAAAAAAACAACAGTCAGCGAGGTGTTAATGAACGAGTTAATCATCAGACAAGGTAAGAGTTGAAGGTCATTTTCACTGGGGTGGAGGTCAGGTTTGACACTGTGTGTGTGTGTGTGTGTGTGTGTGTGTGAGCACGCGTTTTATGGCAGTGAGATTTTCATTGTAACTTGACTGACGCAAAAAGCCGGGGAAAAATATCAAGGTTTAACATGACTCAGCGCTGTTTATATCAATTAAATTACCCAGCGGGAGGCCCCTTCGCTTGCAAGAACACACACACTCACACAAACACACACGCATACACACGCATCCACCCCACAGATACAGGTACTTCTCGGTGAGGCCATCCGTTGGTCTGTAGCCGCTTATCTGAACCATCTTAACTGACAGAAATAAGTTAGGAAACATTGTAAAGCTCTGGAAGAAAATCGTGGGGGCTCAGCAGGGCGGCGTGAACCATCTGTACCTGACCAGAGGGGCTCCATCCATCCACTGTGCAGGGAGCTCCAGCTGCTGTCTTCTTGTTGGGAGGTCCAGATAGCCCGAGATCAGAACCCGTGCAGCTAAAAACTCATCTGTTCCCATGGCGATAACCCACTGGAACATGAGGGGGCAGCCATGCGGAGTCTTGAGGAAGGTGCGGACCGGTGGATGAGGGATAGCGTGGAGGCACAGGGGGGATGGGCAGTCTCCTTTTACATTCACTGGACTTCCTGCTATTTAGTTGGGCAATTTTAAAATGTTTTAATCCGTGCTGGCATTTATGATGCTGCCACACACGACCTCAACCGCTCATCTGTCTTTTTTTTTTTTAAAAGCGCGTTTCTGTATCACAGATCGGGTTGCCTCTTGGAGAGCAGTAAAGTTTAAAGTCTGAGGCTGCGTTCACACCGCAGGTCTTAATGCTCAGGTCTGATTTTTTTCCCCCATGGTGATCAGAATCGGGGCGTCTTGTCTCACTTCGGCGACGTATAAGTCGGATGAGATGCGACACGAGGTCGCTCTCATGACATCAGATATGTGGTGGATTTAGCAGCACGTATGAAGGGCGGCCTGATTTGGATTTGTGCTGTTCAGACTGTCATAAACAAATCAGATTTGGGTCACACACGGGCAGAAAAGTCCGATTTGGGGCACTTTGGCCTGCAGTGTGAACGCGAGCGTAAATTTCATCCTAAACCCAAATCCCACTTTCAGGCTGAAACTAGGTCTTAACCCTGTAAGGTGAAAACTAGCCAAGATGTCCTCACTCGGATGTGTGTGTACACACACACACACACACACACAACATCCTGACTGCAACATACCTGAGCTTTCAACCACTCTCATCTGCTGGCCAGGTGCAGCTCATTAGCCAATCAGGTGGAGCTCAACCTGGCGGGGTGGGGGGGCAGAGGGAGGTGCTTCTCCACCCGCCATTTATTTGCTCCCTGACATGTGACGGAGTTGTTGAGATTCAAAAATGGCCAAAGTGGATTAGCCGGATCGGTGGAACGGTCGGACGCAGCGATCAGCCATAACGTTACGACCACGGCGGCGGCGCCACGTTCCACGGCGAGCGTGCGGCGGCCATGATGTCATGGCTGATGGCCACAGACCGGCTCACGCGCGCATCTTAATAAACACCCGCACACATGTACATGCACATGCCCGTTTATTCAATGAGTCATCGAGATGAGCGAGGTCTCACAGACACTTGAGGGGTCTGGTGGTAGTAAGCTGCCATCTTTAGTCTCCTCTGGTGCTTCGGAAGATGAACAAATGTCACTTGGGGGTAAAAAGAAAAGCGGGAGGAGGACGAGCAACGGGGCGGCGGGGAGGAAAGGGGGGGAGGGGGGGTTTACAACTTTAAGCCACAGCGGGTTCCCACTTTTGTAAAGTGGCGTATGGCACGGTGTCACCGGGCGAGCGGGAGCAGACGCTAATGAGAGCTGCAAATACTGTACCTGGATATCTCACCCTCGATAGGAAACAAACCAGCTCCCCAAAAAACGGTGACACATTCGCCGCCTCTCGTGCTGCGAAGCGCTAAATCCACTTTTAAAATCAGCTGCTCAGCCACAAGCGGGCGCTCCGTAGCGCGGTGACGACGTGCCGCGTCTTTCTAAACACGCCGCATCGTTTGCGGAGGCGGGTGACGGATTTGAGTCGCAACTTTAAATCTCGGAATTCGTAATAATAAAAAAAAGTCACTTTTTCATTTCTTCACCGGAATAAGACCCGCACCCCCCTTCATTCACCCTCTGCAGGATTAGGATTTCCTCGCCGGTGTCAGATTTACACATTTATGGCAAAAAAAAAAAAAAAAAAGGGGGAAATGGTGAAAACCATTACGGGCGTGAGATGGAACTGTCCGTCAAACGTCACGCAAATCTATCGCACGCTTGAGATATTTGACAGCCAAATTAGCGGCGCGCCAGCAGGTGTGAGCCGAAGCGTCGCAGCCGCTGCCGCCATCTGCCGCCGTCATCACGGGGAGAAAAGCAAAAAAAAATAAAAATAAAAAAACCAAACAAACAAAAAAAAAAGCGTCTCATTTCCCGTTTGACAGCCGTCATCCCGTCGCGTGTTTTCTAATATTTGACTATTTTGAATACCATGTGTGGCGAGAGAAAGCCCCGGCTGGCTGGTTAACTCAAAGTCACAAAAAAAACAAAAAAAACTCTTCACAGGGATTGGCGTTCGGCTCGTCCCGTCTGCAGAAGGTGGATGTTTCCATAAAACATCACCCAGAATGCAACACTGAGGGGTTCTGACACAGAATAATACGGTTTATTTCAATCATTCTCAGGCTTCTGACATATTTGGAATGGAATCAAACACTTGGCACCGTTCCCCGCGTTACTAACGAGCCACCTAATTAATTAAACAGACATGAAATTAGAACTCTCGCCGCTCTTGAATGGAAGATCGGCCACTTGGGGCACCTGCTAGTGGGATGGGCTTTTATTTTGAAGTTCCATACAAGATGCAGCTTGCAAAAGTAAAACTGAGTGATCTTCCTTTGAGATTCATGACTAAAGCAGGATTCCGGGGAACATCAGAGAAAAGAAACCTCCTGCAGAACAGGAACTTGATCATTTTTGGCCCCTCCCTTTTTTGTTTCTCCTTGTGGTTCTTAAGCGAACAAACGGCGTTGGATTTGGCCGTCGAGCTGATGTCACGCAGCTGAAACCTCTCGTCCCTTCAGAGCGCGAGAGCCCTTGATCCCTTAATACTTAACGTCACTGGAACCGCAACTCAAGAGCACGGACACTTCTAAAAAACACCCGATCTTCATACAACCAGGGTGGGAAACTAACGCCAGCCGGATGCGGGTTCGTTGGCTGCTCGGGCTCGTTTTGGCAAAAGTGGTAAATTAGTGTTGATTTTTGGACAGCGAACCCAAAAGGGTTTAGTTTCCTGCCCTGCTCACAAAATCGTCGTTCAAATCGAGAAATTGCACTATGGAAATTAAAAAAAAATTAAAAAATAAAAAGCACCGACACGTCTACTCAACAAACCTTTTTTACAAATCAAAGCAAATAAATAAGGAGGGACAGTACCTTTGCATAAACATGAGTACAAAACCTAACAGTCAGTGGATGTACAATAACTGTGAGTGACTCCAAGAGGGGCGCGGCGGCGGCGGCGGCTTGGTGGATCCAGTGTGAGGACGGCCCTCTTTCCCCGCTCCACACGTGCACATGTTACTCCAGGTCGTCCACGTCCTCCGTTGCGATGGTGCTGGTCGGTTCGGAGGTCACGCCTGAGACGTAAAAGAGGGAAAAAAAAGTAGGGAGGCGTTAGTGACACTCAGATCACACAAACATCAGGCTGCAAATATTTGCCCCATTTAAAGGAAATCGGGATCTTTTAATGTGCTTGGCTGCTGTCGTTAGCGTTAGCGGCTACTGAA
>CAAKHG010048564.1:0-14156 GCA_901007715.1 Dactylopterus volitans
CCCCCCGCCCGCCCCCCGCCCCCCCCCCCCCCCCCCGCCTCGGGGGGTGTCGGCGCCACGCCGAGTCCTCGGGTGAAGCGGCGGGAAAGCCGGAGGCAACCCGGAAGTGAACGGTGGCGTCGTCGTCAGCGGCGGGTGGAGGGGGGGCGACGTCCCGGGATGCTTCCTGGTCCTCGAGTTACGCCCATCAAGCTCCGCCGAATCCATCATTCACGCACCAGCAGACGCAATCGACTGAACACAACGTTCAAACTTCACGCATCGGGGGTCTCCCTCGCCATCCCGCCCCTCCCGCCTCCGACAACCAGCGCCATTGACAAAAAGGGCCAGTGGTTGACATGTTTAGCTGCCCAGGTCAAGCCGAGCTTCAACCGCGCTACTTTCACGTACGTGACAAAGTAAATAGGTTTAAAGTTACATCTCCCAACTGACGTGTTTATCTGCTTAGAGCAGGTTTTTAAGTCAATGTGAACCGTTTTGATCTTAAAATGTTTAAAATTGGTTATCCATTTGTTAGACTAAAATGAAACAGACTGGACAACAGCTAACTTCCATTAACTGTTGTTGAAAGTCGACGAGGACCTGAATCATCCAAACAAGAAACAAAAAGATGTAACTTGAGCATTTTTTTTTTATTCCAAAATGTTTGGGATAAAAGAAACTGTAAAAGAAACATAAGCGAGTGGAGGAAGAGAAACACAATGGAGAACACACAAGCTTCAGCTGCGCGCGTGGACGGCCCACCGGCCTCCGCACGCCTCCGCAATCTGGAAGGCCCTCGCCGGGATGGTAACTTCTCAAAACGGTTATTTCCGAGTACCTAACTTTAGTTGTACTCTTCAAAAAACGAACACCAGGTCAGGGGCAGGAGGAAAGGGAAACAAAACAAAAAAAAAGCATTACAAGATATGCTTTTCATCCTCGGTCCTTCCAAAACGGGGTCTGATAACGTCCCAGGGAAACGCGTCCATGTGCCCGTCCTCTTCACAACGCTGAAAAAGCTATAGTCTTTACAGTCTGCAGGCGAACACCTTCTCCTCTAAAACGGTAACGGGAACGGAACAAAGAGACTCGCGGTGTGTGGAAGCAGCTCTCCTGCACCACGCCGGCCGACGGCGGAGGACTAGTGGTTGATGAGTCCCTGCAGCATCAACATGAGGCGCTGCGCTCTCCTGCTCAGCTGGCTGTGGGGGTCCTGCTGCAGGAAGGCGAAGAGCTTCGGCCGGACCTGGGTCAGCATGGAGGACATGTGGTCCCTGGTCAGAGGGTCGCCGTGGTCCAGGTTCATCACGGCGTCCTCAAGGTAGCTGCGCGGTGGACAGAGACGGCCAGACGTCAAGACAGTGGCGACAAACTTGACGACCCTGAACGGGTCAGAGACACTGGGAGGGTCACGGAGAGGCATGGAGGTGGATGTTCACTTGGGAAATCGGGGTCGGGCTGCACCTCCAGACTGTGGCTCAACCCGTCTCCTGCTTACTACCATGGAAGCAGGTGGAGGCACTTTGTCCAGATCAGGACAAACTCAACGGTGCACTGCCTCGTTGCTGGTTGCCGGCTTTCCGCGGTAAAAAAAAAAAAATCTATCACAAGTGGAGAACAACCACCACCCCTCATCTAATTCTAAAAAAAAACTAGCTTGAGTGTTATACGCTGTTATTTATCACTCAGCCCTGGTATACACAGTGAATGTATCTGACTCGGTACCAACACCAGCAACGAGTGTTTAACTTTCATGTGCTATTGGACCATTTTATTTGATGAAGGGGAGCAGGCGGTGCGGTTCAAAATGTGCTCACGGCTTCTGTCAATTAGAGCAAAAATAAGGACTTAAAAAACAACAACTCCAGCCTCAAAAATTATGTGTATTACAATATCCTAAAAGTAATATCAACTGTATAGAAGTAAGAATGCTTGATACTGTAATTTCATAAAAGCGCTTATAAACTGATGTCGCTAGTGCAAGATGGCGGCTTCCATATCTGGGACATTTTAGTTTCATTTTTGTCGAGTGGGAGGAGCGTATATCGTGAGATTCTCATTGCTGTGGACATTTCTGATCTCCAAGTGGGCAAAAAGGTGCCGTTGGAGACCTGCACTCATCTACTGCGTCAGCCCAACCGCAGATGCGGGAAGCTGCTGCTGCGCGTCCTCACCTGATCTTGAGCTCGGAGCGGGTGGCGAGGTTGGAGGAGAGCTGCTGGATGAGCGACAGCAGCACGGGCTGGCTGAGGGGGCAGGGGTGCTGGCCAAACACCTGCTGGGAGTCCACCGTCTCACACACGTACAAGACCAGGTTCAGATCTGTCGCTGAGAGAGCCTGCGGGTCAAGTAAGAGAGAGAGAGAGAGAGAGGGGAGGGTTTTATTCAGATTCCATCAATCTTGGAACATCCTAAGTTAAGAGTATCTCCCTGTAACAAAGCTGCCAAGTAAACGTGTCAAGCTACTTCGTCCTTCCTTCTCTAACAAGTTTCTCAGTTAAAAAAAAAAAAAGCTGCAGTATGACATTCCTCTCATCCTGTTATATCTGCGGGTGGGTGTGTGTGTGGGTGTGTGTGTGTGTGCTACCTGCTGGAAAGCCTGGTTGAGCTGTCCCTGCTGCAGGAGCTGCAGGATGCTGGCCTGCTGCGTCTGGTAGTCCAGGTGCGCGGTTGGGACGGGCGTGCCGGCCGCCGACCTCATTGCCTGCATGATGCTGGAGGTGACCACCGCCTGCTGCTCCTTCATGGCCAGGCTCACCTCCCCTTTGACGATGCGCTGGACGTGGCTCAGAATAGACTCCTGCAAACTGGGGGGGGAGGGAGGAGATGTTAGAGCGAGTGTGAAACGCTGCAAGAGAGCAGGCGAGGCGAATCGTAGGAGGAAGGGAATCTTTCATGCGTTTTTACAGTAAAGTTCGATTTGGTATCCTTGGAAAAGCCTTTATCTGGAATCTGAGAGTCGCTCCCTTTTCAAGATCTGGAAGTTTGGAGTAAGAGTAAGTTGGCCGACTGCTTCCTCTCTCCTTCACCCGGCAAAAATCTATAATCTCCAGAGGCTCTGAAATTACTTGCAGAGGGAACAGGAGAGTCGATCGAATTCATAGTCTTGCATTAGCCCCCGGATTAAGCTCGCTTGTTTCTGCTCTGCAGCCCATTACATAATTGCTCAATAGGCGATGAATCATGCCAAGAAAGCTGAAGAGAAAGCTCAAGGAAGGCGTCCGCTGATATGAATATCAGATCAAAATGTCTGCTTGGAATGTCAATCAGTCCTCAGCAGGATTCTTTAAAAAGGGCTCGTAGTGTTGAGTGTGCATGACCGGTGTTTTTCTTAAGTAACCAGCCATCCAATCAGATGTTTGTGGTGACCCGCGTTGCTGTCAAGTTACACACAGCTGCAATAGAAATGTGCTGGTGAGGAGGTTGCAGCTTCCTTAATACAAGAGGACAAGGTGTGATTGATGCGGGATGGCTCCGGTACGTACTTTCCCACCATCATCTGGATCTGGTGCTGGACCTCGGCCCGCACGTTTGCTGTGATGCTGTTGGCCAGCTGGTCGGTGGAGCTTTGGAAGGTGTTGATCATTTGCTGCAGCTGGTCAATCACCGGGTCTCGCATCTCCTGCTCCCTCTGCTTTCGGTTCTTTGCATGAGTCTCGAGCTGCTGGATGTCTGCAAAGATGAAGGGACGTAGAAGCTCGTTTACTACAATAAAAAACCTCAATTGACTGATACTTGATATTCAGATTGAATCATAGGACTCCCCGATGTGTGAAAGGGTCATATATTCTATATTGTGCATCCTTAAGAAATAAATGAGTGCTCTCCAGAGCCTTCCTGCAACTGCTCTTCATGCTCAAAGCAGAAATGTATAAAAGCACAATTTTAGATTTCACCACATTTACGTTGGAGCCCTTCATCATAAGATACTAGATATACATGATATACTGGAAATGACATTTCCAGTGTTACAGCAGCAAGTGGATAGCAAAAAGTAGACACAATGACTACAGCAGGGTACTTGAGCTTTGCTGTGTCTCCGTCTGACAAAACACTGTCATAAAAGTTGGTTATTTGATGAGATCAGCAGACTCGAGTCTCAGGAGCAGCTACGACGAGACTGCAGAATGTCTCAATAACCAGAGCAGCTCCAAGGCGTCTACACATCTACTGATGAGATGACCTTGTGGTGTCACTGAGTGGACTTATTCAACATGTACTGCAGTAGTCGATTGTACAAAGTGACTTGTGTAACTCAGTGATCGGCACACGCCGCCTTACATTCTTGCGTTCCCTGTTTGAAGCTGTCGTTGATTTGCTGGAACATGGACTGGCAGCCCCTCTCAAAAACGGGCAGCACGATGCTCTGGAAGGCGTCTTTGTAGGCTGCCTGGATTGGGCCCTGCATCGCTTCAGCCGCCGACCGGCCGATGGCATCCGTCGTGTTCTGAAAAAGCAGGAAACGGCTGCCGTGAGAACACGATCACATGATCAGGTTCTTCTGGGAGAGGACCGAGGCCTTCCCCGGCACGGCCTGAGAGAAAAACATCCCGACGTGGTGAAGGGGAACCAGGCACCCACCTTGGATTTGACCACCTTGCTGACGTTATCCTTCAGGGTGACCTCCACTGCCATCAGTTTGGCCGAAATTGTGTTGCTCAGCTGACTGGTCACGGGCTCCAGACTCTTTGTAATTGCTAGACGGGGACGAGACGTCGGCAGGGCAGATTAGCAAGAAACTCCGTCATATACCGAGTGTGTGTGTGTGTGTGCGTCTCTTCTTACTTGGTGGGACACTCTTCTTCATCTCCTCTCGTAGGACCTTGTCCAGCCTGTTGGTTAGCGATGAGCAGAGAGACTGGCTGAGCTGCTGGCTCAGTTGTTCCTGCAGCTGCTGATGATGATTCTGGCACTCCGTCAGAACCCGCTCGAGTCTGCGCTCTGATGGGCCCCAAAGGTCAAGGTTCACAAGGATATGCCATAAGCAAGCCGCCATCAAGGCTATAACGGCATCTGTATAGGCAACTCAGAAGGTGTTTGAGACTTATCAATACTGTTGTACAGCAGAAAAACATTCACTCAGGCCTCGTTTACACTGCAGCGTTTTTGGGGAGGAAGCGCAAAACTTGCGTTGCATTTTTTTTTTCCCCTTTCTGTCCTCAGAACAGCGTTTGCACAGCCTGAAAACTGAGCGATAGAGAGACTGGCTCCAGAGTCAAAAGGTTTTAGAAGGCCCGTTTCCGTCACCATGTAGTTGGGAAAAAAACAAGACCTTGTTAAAAATTGTCATGCACACTGGATATTAAGTAATATTCTCGTCTCCTTCCGCTTATCCGGGTCTCGGGGGCAGCAGTGGCCTGCCATCCGATCCACATTGCTCCGGACCCATGTGGTTCCTCGAGCAGTGGAGGGCCTGCTGGAGGAACCATGCTGGTCTCTGCCCATGGGGTCCAGTCAGCCTGAGACACCCGGCCACCAGGCGCTCGCTAACAGGCCCCTGCACTATGATAAGGTGATGGTCCACGGAGGAGATTAAGTATCAAATAGTAATATTACTAATATTTGTTTCACTATTGCTCTAAATAAGCATAAAAAATGTCCATGTTTTGACTGGCATGACTCCCAGTCTACATTTTGCTGGAATTTACCTGCCTTATGGTTCTGAGTCACTGGAAGCAACAACTCCACCTCTTCATCGCCCATGCAACCGCTTGTGTGCTGGCAACTGTTGATGTTTACACTGTGGTACTCAATTTTTTGGTTTTTAAAAACAGCTCAGAGGGGAAGCGTGTCTACGCGTGCTTTGTGTACTACAGCATTTTGGGGCTTTCCCGCGATCCCATAATTTTCAAAACGTGTAAATGGGGCCTAAGCCTAGTGAGATGAAGTTTGTGCTGTTAAGTTTTGATGGCGGAGAAGCAAAATTAATGTTCAGGACTGAAAGGATACGCTCGTGCTCTTGATGGTTCTGGTGGTTGGCCAGAACGTGTTCCAGCTGGGCCATGAAGGAACCATGTGTGGCTTCGATCAGCTCCCTCTGCTGGCTACGCAGTCGCATCAGCAACTCCTCTTGCATTTCTGCATTCATCTATAGGGGAGAGACACCAGTTGAAAAAAAAAAAAAAAAAAACACAAATGGGCTTTGAGAGGACAATTAGATTATTAATTTAACTGAACTAAGTTATTTTCTGTGTTGATAAAATACAACAATGCCAATAAAATAGGGCCCAAAAGCTGAAAGATGTATAGCTCAATGAATCTGCATTAAAAATACTTTTGCATGTAACAAGTAGGTTAAGTTTAGTTGCAAGTTAGTCAATTTATTGAGCAAGACAAATGAATCAATATATGCTTAAATGGCCATGCAAACATGACCTCATTCCTTCTTGACCGTTCTGTCTTCTGTGTGATCACTTTACCTGACCAGAGTCCTTTTGCCTCGACTGTGATGATTCACTATAGAGGAGAAAAAAGGTGTTAACACATTTAACCATAATAATACATAATACAAGCGTTATCCATCTATCAGTCAACATCATGGACTGTAAAACAGCCACCAGGACCCTACCCACAAGGACATGGTGTCTGCTATATCCAACTATTTTCACTGCTCATCTTGCCATTAGAATATAATGATTTCACTACACTGACTATACGTCAGTACCTTACACAACCCCACTTTAAAAAATTATATATACACAAAGTATCACCTTAAGATTTCTGTCAGCTCTTATGCATGTCTATCAAAACTCAACCACTTTTTTACAGTGTCATGTAGAATGTTGATAACCATTTGCAACTTCCTTGCCATCTCGACTGCACGAATGAGCGCATGAACATACCCGTCATCTCTCTTGGTCTTCCTCTTTATTTTTGGCGAGCCCCGCGGCGAGGTCTTCCAGTCCTTGACTGGTAGTCTGTGAGACGAGCGAGTGCCACCGGTTCCAGAGGAGGACGCTAAACTGGCCACCTCGTCATCAGGGTCACTGGGTCAAAGAGAAAGATGCACACGCACAGAATTGACAGCTGTTGCATATCTAGCATACTGCTGTGAGCCCTACAATTGTTTTTATCTGCATAATCATGCGGCTGGCCAGTTTGTGTTACCTCTGCTCTGCACCAGCGTCTTGACTGTCATTCTGGGTCAGGTGATAGGAACGCCGAGGGTAAGGTGAACTCAGGAGCCTGTCCTTTGAATCTTCTCTCGAGCTGTGATACAGCAGACGCGTGACACGCAAATCTTATAAACACTCATGCGCCCGCACACAAAATCCCTGTCAAACACGGGCTCATAGATCAGACCATGAGAAACCAAAAAAATATATAAATCATATCATGATTAATGGTTTTTAATACTGTGATGTGACTGATATGACCAACTGACTTGTATGACATTCATATTGATAACTTGCTTTGCACTTCAAAACTTGTTTAGGTTAATGTGTGTTTGTCAAAGTGATCCAACGTTAATGTATTTTATGCTGCATGAATATAGGTAGGACAAACTGCTGCAGCTTTCACTCAAATTCTTTGTGTATCCCAACAAGTCAGCACCGACCCAAATGAGTTTCTTTTTAATACAAGTCATAATTTCCCAGTGGAGCGGTCACACTTTGCAAATGTGTGCGACTTTGTGAAATTGTTTAGATTTCGACCGATTTTTCTGCATTTCTTACCATTCTCCATGACCGTTGTCCCTAAGACTGTTCCTGGTTTCCCTGGTGATGTCAGGTGCTGCCGGCCAAGGTGTGTGGCTAACGCCGCCATCTGTAGATCCTCCCCCGGCTCCCGGGTTCTCCTGCGATAAGGCGGTCTCCAGTAGGGATGGGGTGTGGCTAAGTCTGGACTCAGACTCCACTGACCCTCCAACCGGCACATCCCCACCTCCGAGTTCAAGGGCCAGTAGACTGACAGAAAATGCAATCGTGACTCATGACACCCGCTGAATGCTGGCTGATTTTGCAATGTGTTTTTCTATCCTTCGTCTGAACACTTAAAGGTTTCCGTTTACTTCATTATAAAGTAATACAATACAAACACCCTTTAAATTGCTTGAGCTGCGTACTCTTTCACCGTGAGCAGACTGTTGAAAAGTAGCATTGTTGTTGTTACCTGTTGTTGGCTGTGCGTGGTGAGGTGAGCAGATGCAAGGCTGAGGCGGCGGAGGCCATGCTGTCCGTCTGGAGAGCAGACAGCGGTAAGGGCTCCAGACTGGGCATGAGTCCACGCTGAAGCTGCAGGGTCTGGGATGCGATCTCCGGCATGTCCTGGGACATGGCCGTGGAGGCTGAAGAAATGACATCAGGGGAGCGGGCCCTGGTCGGGGAGGCCAGCTGGGGCAGAAGGGGAGAATCCAGAACCTGGGGGCCATCTAAAACAAGGGAACTGCTGGGGGGTGACAGAGCCTGGAGATAAAAGAAGAGAATATTCATGTTCAACGCAATATTTACCTAACTAAAGTGACAAGCCTGGTAGAACTGACGTGGCGTGCGAGTGCGTCAGGTCCTACCTGTATATTCTCCAGTCCAGGCAGCAATACAGCAGAGGCGGCTCTTGGACTGGTGGTGGGGGCAGAGTGAACCAGACCACTGCTGCTGCTGCTGTTGTTGTCTGCTCTGTTGGGACTTTGACTCACGTCGTCTATGGCTCTGCACAAAACAGAAGAAATGAACTCAACTCGAGAGACGCACGCTTGCATGTGTGACGAGAACACATGCCAGCAAATCCTAGCGGGCTAAGGCATGGATCAGACTGAAGGTCTACTGATGTAAACGGCTGTCGTCGATGACAACCAGTCAGACATGACACAGGAAAAAAAAACTTTGCAGTCAATTCTTTGCATTTTTGAAGTCTGAAATAGTGAAATGTGGCAAATGTTTTTTCTGATGGCGAAACTAATTTCCAGCTGGACCGTCTTCGAACGACAGCATGAAAGAAAACGTCTTCCAGCTTAGAGAGGCTGGTAAAAGTCTGACTGTCCCACGCCGCTCGCTCTTTACAACCGCCTTATACCAACTCCCACCACATCAAAAAGCCCACCTGTTAGTCGAGTCAGAGTTGCTGCTGATGGCCGTTACTATGGTCAGACTGCTGGCACTGCTGCCGGGAGACGCCGGGACCTGGAGGGTGACAACAAGAGTGAACCCAATATAGATGGATCAAAGTGGTTTCAGGAAAAAACAAAACAAAGGACCATAAAATCCTTCCTTTCCTTAAAGCTGTCTACAACGTCTAAGGAGTGAGAAACTTCCAGTGAAGCTTCTTTTAAAATGTTGCATTTAGAACTGGGTCATGATGCTTGAAAATGAAATCTTTTGCATACCACACTGGATTTTAGACTTGTTTCTTAAAAACTAAAAAAAACAACAACTATTGTTCAAAAAGTTCTTGACGCCTCGATAAAGACGGCTCTATCTATGAAGTCTTTTTACCAGCACTACTCCTCATAATACAGGACACTGTGGAAACAAAGCCTCGAGTGTTTACTGCATTTTAGGGCTGCTGCTGTCTCACATTTACGCTGGCGTGCTGCCATGCTGATATTTACCCGTGGCTGAACTACCAGAGGGATGGTGTCATGATGAACTATTAAAAGCTGCACGTGGCCAAAGTTTAAATGAAAAACATTTTTTCAGTCTTTAAAACGTAGGCCAAAAACATTGGCTGCATTGATTTTGTTGCCACAGTTTGTTTAGCATCAAGTAGCATGGCACCCCAAATGGGACTAAAAACATGCAGTGCAGAAAACGTGGACACAACTTGCAATATTCGTTTTCTGGGGGGGGTTTGGCAAACCCAAACACTCAGGAGTCCCCCATTAAATCCTGTTAGAGGGCCGACAATAATGACGCCGTAACTTTCACACTGCATCAAGAAGGTAGTGGTGTGATTTTTGCAACTCCTGCAAGAATAGACGATGCCACTGACCAGCTAGCTGGCAACCTGCTGTAACCACGACCACCACCTACTACTGCGTTTTACTTACTACCACTACTCCAGCTACATCCTCCTCCTACCACACCTACCTACTAGTACCTCCTACTTATTTACTACTCTTACTACGACCTACCTACTTTCTGCCACTACCAAGCAGCTACTACCACCACCATTGCTGGTGGGGATATAACCCAAGTCCTTTTCACGCTTGACTTGGCATGCTTAACAGAATGTGGCCCTTGGAAAAAAAAAAAGTAAAAAAAAAAAAAAAAAGTAGGGAGCTGTGCTGTAGAAGCACAAGTGGACAAGATGTTGCTAGGTGACAAAACAATGCTTTAAAAACACATTCCTCGTTTACTGCAGTGCTTTTGCATTCTCGCGCGGGACCTGCTGGCGTGATCCTCGGATATCAAAACAGCCCTGCCCATTTAGTAACAGGCCAGAAACATGTCACAAGGAGACCAGGTGAAAACCAGGCTTGTGGCAGGTGTTTGTACCGAAGTGCTTGGTGTCATGAAGGCATCAGGAGTCATCAGCTTTGGCATCGGCCCGCTGCCCGTGGCTGCGTTCGACAGGAAGTCTGTGGGGGCAGGAAGTGATGGTATCTTCCGCAGGTCAGTCTGGGAGTCGCTCCCCGAGTCCTTGTCAGAACTCTGGTCTGTCAGATTGTCTGAAAAACCTGCCGGACACATAAAAAGTAAAGCTCACATCTGTTGCATGGTAATATTGGACAATTAGATGCACAGCACGATGCTCTATGAAGCATATTTTATCTTCCAAAATCTCTTTTCAAAATCAAGAATGCTTTTGATCTTCTATACTTTTCATGACTGCCTGAAATAAAACTTTGGCCTCATCAATAAATCTTCATGCATCACAAATTGACTGGTGATGTGAAAACATGGCACATCTGAAATGATCCATAATACAAAGTGAGTGGCCAATCAGGGAGAGCAGATATTAAAAAGCAGTGCAACATTATGGATACCATCTGCCATAAAACGGCAATCCGGTCTTTCACCTGAAACTGAAAGATGATGATTTTAAATAAACCTTTGTAATTGGAAGCACCAATTTGACTTGTGAGTGTAGCCTGCTGTTTAATACGTTGGTCTCCATAGATGATTGGAAAATGAAGCAGCCACAATGTTTGTCTAAAACTTAATTTAAAAATAAAAACATCCACTTACCAGCCAATACACATTGAAAACAGTGTTTCCTTCTTTTTTGGACAACAGACACATTCCTCTCTTTTTTATCTCCATTTATACACGTCAATAATCACCTTTGACCAGATCAATAAAGTTTTGAGACCATATACACTATAAATCGCATTGTCATTTCACGAGAAGTGAAATAATATGAGGCAGAGTGCCTGCATGATGTGCTGCTGCCATGTCTCATGTAATTTATTACTTAATTGCATAGCCTACAGTTATCGTGCATTACTGTAATTCATTTCATGTGATATTTCTTAACCAAAGTCCAACATTCACGCCAAAGGTTCACTGCCTGACCAAACTGCTGTGGCTTACACATTAGAGGCGTCCCAACAAACAGCATTTTACTGCTGCTAGTCCTTCCTGTCTCTTTACACTGAGCGACTGACAGTATCAATGACAGAAGGCTTTTCTTTTCACATGGTTTTAAACAGACTGAAAACTCGAAAGGTACATCATTTTGCTGGTATGATGCCAATATGACTGGGCAAGACTGAAACTTGGGAGAGTGTTCCGTTATTGCTACACCCTGAAGCCAAGGAGTTTAGTGAGAATACACACTTGAAGTCTGAACACCCGTGATGTGTTCTGTGTTGTCTTAATGAAAAACACAAATTTAGGGTTAAAAACTAAAGCGTAGGATAGGCCAACCACAATGTTTTTCAAGGAGAAGAAAAACGCAGCTAGAGTATCCATCAATGTTCATAAAACTACTGTGCACAAAAAAAAACAACCAAGAGTGCTGTCAAACCTGTGATTTTTGCACAACGTTGAAACCTTAATGGCAGACAATAGTTGGTGCTGCCTTTTCGGTTTTATGAAACGGTGACTCACCGAAACTGTCCAGATTTTCGGAGTTCGGCAGGAAGCCGGCGGAGCTGGAACTGGCATTGGGCTGGAACCAGATCTGAACGTCCTGCAGACTCCTGCAAACACACGGGGGCACGCACATAACTGTTAATATGAGACGGCAACAGATTGACAGCGTGGCTGACTCAAGACGGCGTAGTAATAATGCCAGTTTGACTACATTAAAACACATACAAAAAGGACGGGAACTCACTTAGTGTGGACACAGTAGAGTTTGATCTGGATTCCAGACTTCGACTCTGTAGGTCCTTGAGTGCCCTCTGAAGATATTACACGTGAGAAAAGTGATGAGTGATGAAAATGTGAATTACAGGGATTTTAAAATCTCAGCAACCACAATTTGCCTTTTGTTTTTTGTGCTCGTAGCGTGTGTGTGTGCGTGTGTGTACATGCACACCTGTTGTCATGCTCTCGCTCTCCTCCTCTGCAGGTAGGACCTCAGTGTGTCGCAAGCGGCTGTGGGTGACGTCTCGGACCCCAAAGCTAAGCACAGGGTGAGTCAGCAGAAACTCTGACACGGCTGTGAAACTGGCCTTGCCTTTCTCCAGGTCCTGACGCAGCTCCATCACGTAGAGAACCTGGTAAAGAGCAACAGTATGAGAGTGTGTGTGGGTTATTCAGAAAGACTTAACTATAATTACCACCCCACCATTGTACGCCTCCATTAATCAGCAAAGTAAAAGCTCATATCCAAGTCTGTCCATCATATAATTAGTTCTTATCAGTTACAAGGCTTGGCTAGATGTGGTTCAGCCACAGCTGAACACATTTCTGTCCCTTCTCATTAAACTCTTAAGTCCGATGCTGTGCAGGGCTGTTCCAATAGGGGGCATATATACACGTTTTTAGTGAAAATTAAATTGGAATTGTTTAAAAAGTAAAAATGTAATTTCATCCCATTTAAAATGTTGCATTTAAAGATTCTGGGTGCTGGCGTGATCTGTGTGCAGTTCTGCCTCGTTTGTTAGAATATACTTTTAATATACTTATTCTGGGCTCCCAGCATCCTGCGGCTCCACAGAAAAATAGACAGCAAATTGGTTGCAGCCACAAAAACAGTTTACCGGTAAACATATTTACACATACACCTGTTGACAATTACGTCATATTGGCCATTATCCCCTTATGTACAACACACTGATGGCCGATGGCTGTATCACGTGTTGCCGTTTAGTTTATGGACACAAGCGGGAATGGGCGTATAACGGCCTGCATTCGAGAACCATGAACCTTTTACCACAAGGTAGGAGCCTTCACCCTGAAGGGTGGGGGTCGGGTCTAACACTAGTTTCTGTGCAAGTCTGGTGACAGATTGCTTGTATGCCAGCTGGAGGGATTGGTGGTGTTTGACCGCCATGATTTCTATGGTAGTCTGTACCTTAAGAGTGGTCTGCGACTCCAGCTGCACTGATAAATTACCAAAACCACGGCGTAACACCGTATCCAAGTGCTCTCTAGGACTGCCTGGTAAAACAACAACAACATAAATTTCTGCTCAACAGCGTGCGCCCCGAGCTCGCACAGGAAATACGTTTGCCGTTGAAGTCTGGAGCAGAGACTTTCGACATGTACCCTCCAGCTGAGTGCAACACCAAGATATTCACATGAGCAGAGCCGGCACATTATGAAATGTAAAATACATGCAAGGACATCCCAAACTGATGAGCCTGAATCCAGCATCAAGTATGAAGGGGAAAATGTTCACAATCAAAGCAATTGTCCTTCTCAGTTCCCAAATGCTTAAAAAAAAGGGACAATGCAACAGGGTGATAAACCTGACCCTCTACACTTTTTTTGTTGATAAATGGGCATTTCAAACAATGAATATTAAGACTTAAATATTGTCTTGCCATTTCTGATCAAATATGAGCTTTCAATACTACACATATCACCACATCCTATTTGTTTTTAACATTTTATGCAACTTTTTTTTTTTTTTAGAAATGTCGTTTATTTAGAACTAAGTTGGAGATCTGACATCTTAAATAAATTTAAATTTTTGAAGAGCCATTTCCATATTCGACTATTCAGTGTAGGGCTGCAACTAACGATTATTTTGATAAGCGATTAATCTGTCAATTATTTCTTCAATTAATCAATTAATCGGATTTAGAAAAAAGTGCACAAATTTTATTTACATTGTAGGGA
>CAAKHG010048564.1:14176-24444 GCA_901007715.1 Dactylopterus volitans
GTACCCTCCAGCTGAGTGCAACACCAAGATATTCACATGAGCAGAGCCGGCACATTATGAAATGTAAAATACATCCAAGGACATCCCAAACTGATGAGCCTGAATCCAGCATCAAGTATGAAGGGGAAATTGTTCCACTTTCACAATCAAAGCAACTGTCCTTCTCAGTTCCCAAATGCTTAAATGCAACAGGGTGATAAACCTGACCCTCTACACTTTTTTTGATAAATGGGCATTTCAAACAATGAATATTAAGACTTAAATATTGTCTTGCCATTTCTGATCAAATATGAGCTTTCAATACTACGCAAATCACCACATCCTATTTTCTTAACATTTTATGCAACTTTTTTTTTTTAGAAATGTCATTTATTTAGAACTAAGTTGGAGATCTGACATCTTAAATTTAAATTTTGAAGATCCATTTCCATATTCGACAGTTGCAGCCCTACACTGAACAAACGATTATTTTGATAATCGATTAATCTGTCGATTATTTCTTCGATTAATCGGATTTAGAAAAAAGTGCAAATTTTATTTACATTGTAGGGGAGAGAAGAACAAGGAGACGAGATGGATACTTCATTGAAAATTACATATTTTAAATCAACTTTGCTGCTGATATTTGGCTGCTACTGATACAAAAAGTCAATTAAAAACCATTAATGTGTTGGGCTTTTGGTTTATAAATCCCAAGAAGACGACCTCAAATGTCTTGTTTTGTATAAACCAACAGTCCACAACCCGAGGATGTTCACTTTACTGTCATAGACGAGAGAAACCAGCAAATATTCATGTTTGACCAGATGGAATCAAAGAGTTTGGACTTTTTCTACTTTAAAAAAAAGCTCAAAACGATTAGTCGATTATCAAAATAGTTGGCGATTAATTCAATAATCGATTAGTCATTGATTAATCGATTATTTGTTGCAGGCCTAATTCAGTGAAGGACATGGAGTGGGTGACGTGAAATTAACGGAGCATTTTTTTGTAGGAAAATGTGTCAATCATCCATTATTCCAAGACTTTAAAGATTAGTTTGGATGCAAGTGGCTGAGCAGTGTTACTTTGTCAAACAGCGACACGGAGCGCAGCTGAGAGCACTGTGCTGACCTTCCTCTGGACGTCGGTGAGGATGAGATACTCAGAGGAGAGGTCCAGACTGGCCTTCAGACCTGGCAGGACTGATGAGTTGAACGGATCTGGAGAGAACCTGTAAGAAAACGTCAGTCCGACATTAGTAACTTTAAAGTTGGTTCTCTGAAACAATAACTGTAAAAATCAGACTGATAACTGTTGCCCGACGTATCGGTGAATAGAAAATAGGGACAGACTTTAAAATTGAAATAACTAGAAGTCTCTGACTTATGTCCAACAAATATTTGACAATGAGGGATGAGGTCTCCATTATCACCCTCAATGATTCCTGAAGCATCAATTTGATGACAGCAGGCAGTTCTTCCGAGGTTATGCGTTATTGCATGAGAGAGACATGAGCGCGATTCCAAGCTGGTGGAGCAAAGCAATCACCTGATGGTCTGTAGACAGGTCCAGGAGACGGTGCACCAAATCTTCAACTCCTGGTTCTGATCCGCTCCCGTTATCAGAAACCTCCAGAAAGGAACCCTTCAAAAGAGACGCAGGAGGGACCAGAAACAGAGGAGGATACTGGAAATGAACTAATGCCGATATCAGCAGCATTATCGTATTCATATACGTGTTTTCACTAAATGCCGCGTGCATGTGTGTGTACTAACTCTGGATCCTGCCTCTTGTGGTTATCACAGAAAAGAAGGCAGGAGAGGGGACGTCCTCCATGAGGCCGCAATTCATGAAGACACCTGGACAACAAAATACAATGAAGAAAATACAGCAGGAGGAAAACAACAGTGTAGAAACAAAGGTATGAGGACTAAAGGTCGGGGAGGAGTTAAATAGAATTTTTTGTTACATCATGAAGTGTCAAACTACTTGAGACTGTACATCAACATTCATTCAGGGGTGTCTCCATTCATGCTCACCTTGGCTTGTCCTGTCCTCCCTCTATGTAGATCTGCCAGAATTTGATGTATCCATCGTGGCTGGCGGTGGCCAGTACAGTTCCATCTGGAGACAGGGCACCTTCACTGACTCGCTGGAGGGACAACAAACAACCTTAAGAGTATGTTCACGCCACTTTTCAGTCAGGTTCAGCCCACCTGGTCAGACTTAAAAAAAACATCCCTTCCCCCAAAAATACCGGTTTGGCTCCCGTGTGTGTTTGGGGAAACCGGCTTTTGCAAATTTGATGATGTAATCCTCCCGGGGAGGCTCGAGTCTGACAGACATTGTGATCGTGATCTTTAAAATGAAACTTATCAGAGAGACTGCCGGCTCACAGGCTGGGTTCAAAACATTACGCCACACTTGCTCCGTCGTCTGATAACGGACAGAAAAATCTATAAACGTGACCAGCGACATTGATGCAAACACAGTAGAGGAGATAACAGAGGAGGACTGGCTGAATGGAGTAAAACTATTTGTGTTGCCGCAAAGGGGAGATTTTGTTGTCCACACCAACTTCTGCGCAGCCTTTAATCCTGACCTACCTGGGTGTATCCTTTGACAGTGATAATGCCGTCTTTCAGATCTGTAGCATCGACGGGCCAACTGGTGTTGTTGGCTCGTAAGACTTCAAGGTCCCACACTTCAGCCTACAAAGAGGACAAAAAAAATTAAAACACTGGCACTTTATTCTTCTTGATGCAATTCTGATGGCTAAACACAGCAAGTCCTGCAACCGGTGTTACGTATATGGAACTGAGCGCTCCTGATCTCTGATCATGGTGATCATATTTGTGTAAAATGTGAAGACTCATCATCCCTCTGTAGATGGATGGTAACGTCAGCCTGTCAGTCTGCTTCAACAACCACTTAGCTGTAATCTAGCACCATCACCTGGTCAAATTCTTAATTGTTCCACATTTGGTTGAAAATCAAATATTTGTAGAGCGATGAGAATGCCATCGGCTCCAGTTGCATTTGTGTTCAGCGGTAATTAGCCGTTATGTTAACATGTAACAACAATGGCCAAAAGGATACGTTATAAACCTATTAGCATATTTCTAAGCACGTAAGCTGCTGCTGCGTGCTGTATAATTCAAAGCGCTGCGCTCAAATTCAGCTTCACGTAGCTTGATTCAGTGTCAGTTCCAGTCAAGGACACTTATTGGAACTGAAATTGGCTCAGGACAAACGCTCATACCCTGTCTTCGTGCAGGAGGGCCAAGGTCTGGCTGGTGTCATCCTGGTTCTCCTCGCTGTCGTCCAGGATGAACGGGCACCAGATGAGACGGCGGTACGAGTTCAGTGGAGTGTCCTCTGGCCGTCGGATATGAACCACTATCTGATCTCTGTGGGGACAGTGGGTTAAGGAGAAAGGGAGGAATAACCAGGTCTTTTGTTTGTCAGAACATGTGATTTGTGGGTTGTTGTTTTTTTGCCAATGCAGTTTCTGATATGCCAGGCCTATATGTTAATCACCAGGTCGCGTGGGCTGCTGTGAGTGCACTTGAAAGCGGAAACAAACAGGATTGGAACAAAAGAGTGCAAAGACCAGCGTCCGTTCATCTGTGCTCAGACACACGCAAACCAGCCCGGACTCCAAAAAACAGGCAAGGATACAGGATTTTGCTGTCGGCGCAGGTGAGCTGCCAAACCATCAGGTTGCCGGCTTCGTCTACGCAGCCCAGCAGGGAGGAGTCGAGGTGGGCGAAGGCCAGGTCTGTGACGGCCCCCGTGAATCCCTTCAGTAGAGAGCGCTCGGCGAAACCTACACTCAGGACGCGGATCATGGCGTGGTTGTTGGCTCCTGAACGGGAGAGACGGTCGTTTTAAAAGGAAAAAAAAGGAAAAAGAATCAACCAAAGAGCCTGCACATACTGACTCAATCACAATATCTCGCAATGTGTTCGGTACTTTCGGTCTAAGGGGAGGAATGGAATGACCCCGGGTGGAAAACGCAAATTTTGAAACACCAGCAATGGTTATCGTCTTTCAGTGCTGTGGGAGATCACTGCATTTGTAGATCCTTAATCCAAGCCGCCGAGACGCCACAAAGAAAACCCAAACTACCGTGCCTGCGGGGTGCAGTGAGAGCGAGTTCTGATTTTTAATAAGAGCCGTTACTGAAATACTGAAATGAATTAGTTCAATGAATAAATGTGATGCCTGTCTATTGTAATCTGCTTTTAAATGTGTAATGTGCAATTTCCAATAGTTAACTAGAGTTTTTATTAAAAGCATGCATGACACAGCATACACACACTCCATTTATTTGTGGCAATAATTCTCAAGAGTTATTCGATGTTTGTATTATTTACTGATTGACACAAGTCATAAATTACTCCAGGACTCTCACCTTTGATGGCATAGGCAAGGAAGGAATTGGAAACGGCTATCAGTCTGCCATAGTGGTATTTGTGCTCCCAGTCGTACTTGGCAACAGGCTGAATTTTCACCTGAACAGAACAGAGAGAAATTAGTGAAATGCTGGAAAGTAATTCCTGATAATGATGCAGCAGTTTTCCAGCCTAAATAAACTGATGCTCAGCTAGCAAGAATTATCACCCTGTGCTTGTATGCCTCCAATAACAATGGCCAGACCAGCGTGTCTGCAGAACATTATCAAGCCACGGTGAAGCCCGATAAACATTTGGATAGAAAATATCAATTTCTTTATTGTTGTGATATACAATTTCATCACAGATGCAGGTCTCAATCGATATTTTAAAAACCAATAGACCCTCCTCAGTTGTCTACTTGATGATACGGTTCAGCAATTTTGTCATTGACACACTCCTGGAGGACGACTTCTTGCAGCCTCACCTTGCTGCTCCCTCGGGCCTTGCTGTTGATGCTCGAGTCGTGACTCGCCACAATCTCCACGCTGTTGGAGGTGATGGGGATGCAGGTTGACCCATCGTCGCCGGAGAGGCAGCTGAGATGGCAAAGAGAGACCCACATTTGGTGTTAAGAGTGTGAAGAGAGCGACATTGTGACAGCGCAGCGTTTCCCCTACCAATATAAGAGGTACAATGCCTAAGCTGTACTAACTAAAACTCTTTGCTTATAGTCGACCACTTTAGAGAGAGTAAACATCCCTTCTGGAAAAGAAACCTTCTGTGATCCATTCCGGCCTCCCAGCACCCACTGCAGGGTAGAAACGGAGATACTGGCAGGTCCAGAAGTATTTGGACAGTGACAGTATTTGGGTGATTTTGCCTCCGAGCACCACCACAATGGATGTGAAATGAAGCAAATCAAGTTCTGACTGCAGGAGCAGACTTTCGGCTTTAATCTAGTGGGTGGAACAACAGGTTTAGGAATTAAACTTATTTTTTTAGATAGTGGCTCATTTTCAGAGACTAAATTGAACAAACCAACATGATTATAATTATGAGGACTGTTTAAAAAAATAAATATTTGGACAAGCTGTTCCTGTCCTCCATTCCTTTAGCTTCGCATCATTCTGGTACGAGTTCATCTTGGTTTCATCTGTCCAGAGAATGTTGTTCCAAAGCTGCGCCGGCTTTTTCAGCCGTTTTCTGGCTAATTCTAGCGTTGTTCTTCATTGTTAACAGTGGCTTGCACCTTGTATTTTGGCCTCTAAATTTATAGACAAGAATGATAATACACCTAACTACTCAGGAATGACTTACATGGATGTTGTCATAGGTTTTTCTTCATCAAGAAAAAGAGTTCTGCAACCTATTGTCATCCGTGGCCTCCCAGATCATTTGGAGTTCCTGAGCACACTGGTGGATTCATTCCTTTTTAAAATGTGTCCAACTGTTGTCCATTAGTTCAGTGGTTCCCAGCAGTGGTGCTGAGGGCCCCTCCGCCCTACATGTGTTAGATGGCTCCCTTCACCAGCCCACCTGACTCAAATCAGTGGCTACAGAGCTTGGTGATGAGCTGATCATTTGAACCAGGTGTGTAAGTGAAGGGAGCCGTCTAACACATGTAAGGTGGGCGGAGGCTCGAGGGCCAGCGGCAGTAAACAGCGCATCAGTCCATTTCTACGGTTTTGGCTACCTCTGATAAGCAGAGTGTGTGTTCATACAAAACCGTCACGGTTCATTTCATGAACCATGTGACAAATACGTCAGAATGGGGACAAAAGTCAGTCACATATGACAGGACCCACACTTCAATGCAGGTGATAACAATGAATCTAAAAGCTTTTTTACACCCACCATAAAAAAAAAGCAATGCGGAAGAAGGAAACAAGAGGAAGAGTAACTATTACAAATTCAGATGACTCACAGAGCGAAGGACCAGTCTGCTCCTTTTAAAATCACGAGTGTGGCATAATTTTCCGGTCCCCTCGGGACGGCAACAGTTACGAAGCGCAGGCAGTGGAACTTGTGTGACTGCATTGTTAGACAGCTGTGCGTTACATCATTTTACACATGTCAAATAAGGTGATGCACTTTAGACGACAATCACCTGGAGGCGATAATCACCTGAGCAACAACGCATCCCTGCTGTTTTTAAGAAGCCTGTGTGTGTGAAAGCGGACCGATACGCAGTAGCAGGACCCGTAACAGAGGACCAAGACCCGCATGCAGCAAATGGTACTCATATTCATTAATCTATGTTTTACTTTTAAAACTGATGCTCTTCAGTTTTGTAGTTGACTGACCTATTGTGTTCTAAAAATGAATTACTTGAAAGTGTGTGTTTTGTTATATGTTTTCAAACCATTATAGTCGTATGTTTTCCTTTTTTGCAGCCACACGACGGCCCACTTCACCTGCACCGACACGCATCTTTGGGCCTCATATCGAAAGTTACAGTGAACAGCTACCAAATACAAATTAAAACCTTGGGATCAACTCCAGGCTTTTTATCTGCTTAATTTGGCTAAGCAGCTGCTCGACTGTCAGTTGTGCAATTACTTTTGAGCCACTGAGAACGAGGGTCTCTGTATAAAAATGGTTACACTTCCCAAATAGTTATGCACAACTTTATTGCTTCAATCCTTCTGTCCAGACACTAACGGACTTGACTGGAGATTTGCTCTCAGGGAGCTGAAACTGTGAAAATTGTGTGCGAGAGCTGGTTTAGCTGGTTAGAGGCCACAATCACAGAGCCTGCTGAGGTCTGACTGAAGAGGTTTTGGAGGGTACACAGATTATGAACTTGATTTTCTTCTCGCTAATGTCTGAGTGCACTGGGGGAAAACAAACCGGGGAGGGAGGGGGGTGGATTTCTGAGAAAACACTCACATTATCTGGGTCTCCTGGGCCATGCTGATGTCCGTGGAGATGGGCCTGGTAGAGTCTGACATGGTTGACAGATCATTACCTCCCAGAAGACCTGCTGCTCCCAACAGCCCATTCAGCTCTCCATTGAAAGACAGCTTCCTCTGGCCGTCACTTGATTCTGAATCTGAAGAAATAATTCAAATGCAGGGATTACATCCTGAGCACAATCATGCAAACTCTGTACGGCCGAATCAAGAAGCTGACGTTTACCCGCAAAAAAATACAAATTTGTACGCATTTTTTCTACTAAATGGGATGTCAGACTTCCATTTCTAATTTTGTGTTCAATCCCATTCAGCCGGAGTTTTACACAGTAAACTGGGGAGAATGTCGGTCACAATTACGCATCTCATCATACTTGTCAACCTCCCCCGTGGTGAATCATCTCAAATTACACAAATGGTTCTGTGATTCACAATGATCCTCCACAGGAAAGCTCATACCACCAATTCATTTCAGCGCATTATAAAACACTTTCCAAAGCCTAATGACTAAGTTGATTCTATTGTTTCAAGTGAACAAAAGACATCGAGGCACTCAAAGCCTTTGACGCCACATCTACAGTCTCGCTCTGTGTGAGACAGCAAAACCTACAGTCTTTACAGTTTACTTGATTCTATATGAATGCTCACCAACCCCAATGTCAGGACACAGAAATATAACAATGGGCTTGTTTTATTCAAGATGTTTGGGGGGGTTGGAGGGAGTTTTTTTCACATAAATGTGTAAGTGAAACATGTAAATTATGTCAAGATCCAGGTGTTTTTCAAACATTTACTAAACTTTGAAAACACGACGGGCTAAAGTTGAGCATTTTCCAAACTTTCAGGACTTTTCCCTGAAGCCTGCATTCATGTTTGGGCAATTATAGTGTGTCCAGTCATATTATGACATACTTATATATATCCACAGAGACGGGCCACCGCTTACAGGTATAGAAGAGTCGTGTTTTCAGTTGCACCTGGTCTTTATCTTTCCAAGTCAAACTGAAACTGCAAGGTGTTTTGCAAGCAGCCCTCAAAAAAACAAAACAATCTACCAACATAACTAATCAAACAGTGCGCAAACATGTTAGCCGTGGTTTTTCCACCACCGGTCTGGTGTCATCGCTTCCATGAGCGTTTGCTCTCGAGTCAACCGGACATGTCGGCTCCTCCAAACGCAGCCGGCGTGAACCAGAACGAGGCCGTCAAGAGGCAAACGTGACACCGGCGGAACCTCCCCAGACAAAAGGTGCTGGGGGGGCATCTACGCAGTTTAAAAAAAAAAAAAAAAAAAAAAAGATGCCCCGAGCCGATTCTTCACGTCCGTGAAGTCGTTCTGGTTAAGCGGCGCGGCGTGGAGGTTCGCCTTTAATACTTGTTTAGGGGGGGGTCGCGGCTCGGCGTGTGCCCGCAGGAGTCACTCGAAAACGACAACAAAGCAACTCCCCGGTCGCCTGGACGCTGGCGAGCAAGGCTCCGCAGCGGCAGAAAGTGAAACGTTAGCCAGCTAGCTGGCAAGGAGGCTAACGCCGAGAGCGCCGTGGACCCTCAAACGCAGTTAGCAAATGCTGTGACATTACGGCCAACTTTTAACAATTCGTCGCTCCGCTTAGAAGAAGAAAAAAAAGTGTGTACGTATAATATGGTATTGCGTTTTTAAACACGGCTCCGCCGCGGTGGCGTGCCCGGTGCTAGCGGGGAGACGCGAAACTGTTTTTTTTCTTCCTCTCACTCCAGCGCCGTTAGCATCTTGTAGCACAGCGCGCTAACTCAACTCGCGTTAGCCTGCAGGCGGATTCCGCTAGCTAGCGTCCCATTAGTTTTACGAGGCCTAGGCTAGCGTTAGCGGCTAATAGCGCTCCCGGTCCGAACTCACCGGCGCTGGTCCCGGGACGGTCCAGTTTGAGGATGTCCCGCAGGTGCTGGGTCGCGCCCTCAATGTCGATGTTGGAGTTTGACGCCATAGGTGAGGGAAGGGGGAGACTGGGCGAATTTTAGGGGGAGAGAACGGTTTCTCGTTAGATGTGACGCCGTCAATGCTAACTCCGTTCACCCGGAGCAACCGTCTAAACTTCCGGCATGTCCGCGTTGCGCTTTCCGACTCGGACCAGCATCCGCACATTGGTTCCTACCCCGGGTCCTCCCATGAGTTCCTGGCAAACTGATGCGAATACCCCCGATAAAACCCGCTTCAGTCATTACCACTTATTATTGTCAGACATTATTATTGTTTTCTCACAGGTCTCCTCTAATTATCCATGCCTGAAGTTATTACACCGACTAGCCATAACACCGAAGCCACTGCATGTTTTCCACAGAACATGATGCAACAGCCGTGCAATAAACTCTCCCTTCAGGAGGAGTTTTGAGCGGAATATTCATTCAATCTGTTCGAGATTGGCCCCTGATACTTTGGTCATCCCACTCATATGCATTTGGGGGACCAAAACATTGGGGACACCTCTCAGCATGACTCAGCACAGTTCAACAGCGTCACACATCACAGTCCCAATAACGGTTGTTCAAATATGTCAACAGCCCGTTTTCAAACAGATTCAATAAAACGTCAACCAAAATGCATTTGCAGGACAGTCGCATTATATTTCATGGTAGACGTGCAATGGTCATAATGTTATGGCTGATTGGAGCATGTGCGAATTGGCAATTTCATCATCAGCTCCTGGCACTCACAAAAAGAACTATTGTTACATTTTTTGTCGTGTTATGATGTTGATTTCACTCCGCTACTTATGCCTGCTTAGGTCATGCTTCTTAATACTATTGTGCAAATAGCGGGAAACTGGTTTACACCGAAAAAAATAATCCAAAATAAATAAATAAATCAGCTGCACATTAAAAACCACGGGCAGGGTTCATCTGCAGTACAATACAACAGCCCTGCAATAAATTAACCCTCCTGGAGGAGTTTTATGCTGAATTTTTATTGAATATGTTTGAGGGAGGCGGTGACGTA
>CAAKHG010048569.1:0-12547 GCA_901007715.1 Dactylopterus volitans
CGTCATCTTGGCATCCCACTTCACACAAAAACACATTGTAACCCAGGTAAGGCAGTAACATACAGTGTGCAGCATTGGCCAGGCTCCATCGTGTGTGTGTGTGTGTGTGTGTGTGTGTGTGTGTGTGTGTGTGTGTGTGTGTGGAGTCGGCAGCATCACCTTGTCACTTTTGGCTCCCTTGGTCAGGTCAAAGGTGGCGTAGACTTCGGCGGTGCACTGCTCGCTGAGCGGCGGCAGCTCGAAGGGGATCGGCTCGGCCAGGCCGTAGTTCGCCTTCAGCTCCAGCTGCGGCGCCTCGGCGGGAACCTTGTGGAAGTATCTGAGGGAGACGTGCCGACGTCAACATCGAGATAGCTGAGGAGTTCACAAGTGAATGTTTGACTATCGATCCAGGTGTTCCAGCCAAATGCAGACCATTGACCTTTGACCTCCAAAATGAAATGGGCTCATTATCGAGCCTGAGTTGACATCTGTGCCAAAATCTAGAGAAAGGAATACTGATTTAATGAAAACAGGACGAGCCAAAGTTGATCTTTTGAACAATAAAAACTGTGGCATCATTTTCCTGCTTTCATATATCCGTGTGGCGAGTTATGGCCGGTGTGAACTTGACCTTTGACCCGCCAGAATCCTGGATCCGCTGTTGACGTTTATGCCAAACTTAAGAGAGGTTCTGTTGAGGCACGTAGCAAAACTCCACCCAGGGGACCTCGACCTTTGACCTCTATCCACCAATATCTAATCAGTTTATCCTTTGTGCCTGAGTATGAAAAGTGCCCCCAAGATAACGATTTGGCATTCAAACTGAAATTAACTGAATAAATCTCCAAATGGCAGCTGCAAATATTGCACCCACACCGACCAGCCATAAGATTACGACCACCGCGTGTTCACCATAGAGTATAATACAACATTTATTGCAGCGGTGTTGCCTGATATTCCACGGTGAACATCCAGCGGTCATAATGTTACGCCCGGCCCGTGTATAAAAGGCTGTAAACACAGTGTCAGTAACACAGCTGAACATAATCCATCGTTGAGAGGATGCTAAAGTTAGCAGATGAATTATATCTTAAGTGTCTCTGTGTGCTTGGAACAGGAGTCGGGTCGTTCTTTCGGTGAGAAATCATAATCAGCCTTCATCTGCTGTTTGTGCCACAGCTGGAACATTGTGAATCATCGGCAGAAGCTGGAGAACATCGGCGCATCAAGAGCGTCAGGCTCCTCCTCGGCTGTGGTTCACAGTTGTTAGCAGCGACTCCAAAACCGTTACAGACAAGTATTTGTTTTCTGCATTCCCATCTAATTCATTTGAAAAGTTTCATTAATACAGAAATGTGACTTCACTGTGTGGCAGCTGCTGATATTTTGCAGGATATTTCCCGCACTTGGGATTTACCTCTGGGAATGTTTTTGCTGGACACTGCTCGGGCAAATACCTCTGGAAATGATTTTGTGGGGGCAGAATTATGAGTTTCCAAGGACGGAGCACCGTGTTCTGGAGCACGTTGACTTCCGTGAATGATTTCAGGTTCTCACAAGAGTCTACATGACCTTGTTTTGCACCCCCTGCTTTTGTTGACGCGGATTAATTAATCTGTCGACTGTGGGAGGTGCGGGTCGGCACCCTGCATCTCCACATCAGGTTCACCGATGTATGCAACCTTCACGAGGGAGCTGTCATTGTTAGACCGGCGCTCGGGTCCACAAACCCTCTTCCTCCCAAGAATATTCCGATCTCATCCTGCGATTCAAACACCGCGAATGAGACCTTCCACATCACTCCCATCGGGACTCGCCCTGAAACAAAACAGCTGGGTCAAACAGCTGGCTCATTCGGATCTCATTTCCTTGCGCGGCGCAGAAAAACCGTTACCTTGACGGGTCTTTGTTTGAGAAGGCTCACCGTGCCTGCGGTGCGTCGCTCACGCGTTGGCCTGATTGCGTCCCGGCATTGGTAAATGTTAGATCGGCGCCATCTGCTGGACGCGACGGCTTCACGGATGACAAGATTATAATAAACAGTCTCCTGAGCATCAGTCAGCCATAACATTAAGACCCCTGCATGTTTTACACAGAATACAATGCAACAGCCGTACTGCGTTCTACTGAGAGGTGTCGCTAATGTTTTTATCACCCTAATGTAACCCAGCACAGTCCAACAGCACCACAAACTACAGTCCCAGTAACAATCATTCAAACATGTCAACACCTCTCTCACACACATTCAATCACAATCCAACATAAAACTCCTCCTGAAGGGAGAACTGATTGCAGGGCTGTTGTATTATACTCTATGGTGGACACGCGGTGGTCGTAATCTTATGGCTGATGGGCGCATACATATTGACCTAACCTTATTATGAGTCATGAATACATGAATGACTGAGGGAACAAAGGTTGTATGTCTCCCCCTGCTGGAGGCCTCTGGTAAGTGCTAGCGTTGCCGTTACAGTAAAACGCCGTTTTCAACGTACATGAGAAAACATGTACTGTACTTGTAACAGCTGCGACTGTCAGTGTGAATTACAACAATAAAACTGATGTGTGAACGTGGCGATTCATTCGAGCCAATTGGCAGATTAGCGCAGATTATAAAACACCCCAAAAGTGGGACATGACAGTCATGTTACATAACCCGCCAACACACAGCAGATGTGGCAGGTGTTTTCACTGCACAAAGAATTTAGAACTTTAGAATTTAGAGAGAAACATCAATGTGTCTTTCAATCGAGTTCTATTCAGATCCCAAGGTTGAGCTTAACGAGCCTTATGCAAAAAAAAGTTTTTTTTTCCAGCCAAATATATTTCTCACATGGTTTTACCCTTTTTTCTCCTAAAATTTGTTTTAGACTTTTTTCAGAGATGGAAAAAAAAATCAGTCGGTTTTACTTTTTGTTTTGAATCTCCTGAATTTTAAAAAAAAAAGTTTTTCACAGCTAGATAAAAGGTCACCTGGTTTAAAATGTCTTTTTAAAATTCAATTTCTATTTTTTCTCACAGAGCGGAAAAATCCCTCGGTTTAACACCATTTTTCATTAGCACAGAAGAGGTGATTTAGACTGAACTTGGGAAATGGATCAAGGGGTGGGGGGGGAGTTTCATTTGAAACTGAAACTCCTCGGGGTTTCAGACAAATCTCAGTGGGTTACAAAAAAAACGAAGCAGCTGCTGGTTCCAGGTCTAACTCGACAACTGTGACACCGCCCAGACGCATGAGGGTGGGTGGCTGTAGCGGGCAGCCGCAGGGGTCCTGCGCCACGCTTCTTGTGTCTTGCGCCCAGGCAGCGAATGAAATTTACGACTGAGATTTCCGCCGCGACGGCCGAACGATTCGGAGAGCCGGCCGACGCGAAGCTTTCGTCTGTTACAATCGTGCATGTCACGCAGCCGCATACGTGCGGATGTGTAGCTGCAGCTGGTGTGTGTGTGTGTGTGTGTGTGTGTGAGACTCACATGAAGCCGTTTTCTCTCTGGCACTTCTCCAGGGTGTTCTTGATGAGGGCGCCCAGCTTGAGGAAGAAGAGCTGCTCGGATGGTTTGGCGGTGCTGCCGGGGCCTTTGGTCTGGCGGTACTCTTTACACAGCGCCTCGGCGTGGGCGTAGCCTGAACACGGGAACACGGGCGCGCGTTAAAACACGGCGGCGGCGGCGGAGCCAACGCACGGCGCAGGACACGTCATGCCGAAACTGCACTGCCACACCGCAGGTCAATCCAAACCCTCCTGGAAAGGTCTCCTCACCATAGATCGACCGTAACATTCTGACCGCTGTGCGTTTACCAAAAAATACCACAAAAAAATCTGTTGGTTTCACACGATTTTTTTTCCAAATCTGCCAAATTTAAAAATAAAAAAAAAACATCACTTAGTATGATGCACTTTTTTCCCCCTGAATCAAAACTTTTTCACTTGGTTTCACACATTTTGTAACTCCTTAAGTTTTTTTCCTCACTTTTTTCCACTTTTCCTGATAATATTTAAACTTTTTTTGGAAGAATTTTCTTTTTTTTTACCTCCTGATTTTTTTTTTTTCACATATGGGAAAAATTCATTGCTCATCAGCATCAATATGCAGAGTCGACTCTGCATATTGATGCTGATGAGCAGCAGAAACAACGGCGTTTGGCGCACACACGTGCGCACACACACACACACACACACATTGTTCGTGTACAGTGCGTTCACAAGCGCCGGAGTCCCGACACGCATACGTACACTTTTCCGCCTCCTGCAGAGATCGTATGGCCTCGCCGCACTTGTCGTTGGACAGCAGCGTCTGGCCGTGGTAGCAGTACGCCTGCAAGAGCAGAGGGAAGCAGGAAGGTCAGGAGGCTTCTTCTGCCTTCTGGTGCCCGTTTAAAAAGGTTCCAGCGCTGATGTGCGAGGCAGCAGCGTTTGCCCCTCTGGAAATTTCCGGTCTGACGGACGTGACAGGACTCACGAGTTCTCTCCCGTCTGCTGCTGCCGGGCAAACGGGAACTCGCCTGCCACATCCGGGTCAAATTACAGCTGCTGTGGCTGCCGGTCGGAGGAGGGAGGAAGTCCTCTAGTCCCGATACGCCACAAACCGACGGCCACGTCAGCTGACTTGTGATGCGCTGAGGGACGATTTCATGTCAGGCAGAAGGACCGGCTGTTACCCTGCCCGGCGACACTCATTTGACTATCAAATCCTTCAGCAGCGCTGCATACACCCATCAGCCATAAGATTACGACCACCGCGTGTCCACCATAGAGTATAATACAACACCCCTGCGATCAGTTCTTCCTTCAGGAGGAGTTTGATGTTGGATTGTGATTGAATGTGTGTGAGAGAGGTGTTGACATGTTTGAATGATTGTTATTGGGACTGTAGTTTGTGACGCTGGTGGACTGTGCTGGGTTACACTGGGAGGGGTCCCTAATATTTTGGTCATCTTAACGCATATGAGTGGGATGACCAAAATATCAGCCTGTCTGGCACCAACAACCGCGCCACGGTCAAAGCCACTCAAATCGCCTTTCTTCTCCACTCTGACAATCAGTTTGAACTTCAGCGGATTATCTCGAGCACGTCTACGTGCCTCAGTGGCCACGTGATTGGCTGATGAGATATCTGTGGTGGGTTTTGACCAAGCGTACCTGGGTGGCAGGCGAGTGTTCGTCTGACGCTCCAGGAAACCACCGATTTGGATAATTAGCTCATGACTCTTACTTTTGCTTATGTTTACTCGTCTTTTGTTTATTCAACCTCGCATGGGCGTCCCGTTTCCCCTCCATTGTTTAAGTTTCTGTGCAGACTCACATAAGCCATGTAAAAGTGCTGCTTCAGCTGCAGATACTTCCTCCACTTGCTGCTGCACTCTGGGTCCAAGGTGTTCAGCGTGTGGTCTGCAGACACAAATGCCAGTTTTAAATACACTCTCGCTTTTTTAACCTCGATAAAGCGACATTACTATCATGTTACCATTATTGTTTTCACACAAAAGCGACAGAGTAATAGAGCCCGGAGTGCCACGAGAGGCGTCTCCCAGCCCCCCGTGAATGTTACTCGCCTGCTTTCTGATAGAAGTTGGCCGTCTCAAACGCCAGCGCCGCGATGATTGTGGCGTTGTGATTCAGCTCTATTGCCCTGGCAATTGTCACTGCGAAAAAAAAATAAATAAAAAATTAGATGCAACATTCATCATAAGCTGCCATGGACTCAAGAGTTGGGTCTGCATGATCCTCGGTGAGGTAAGAGGGGGCAGGACTGTCCGTATGGTGCCTTTGAAAAACTAGGCAAGAGAAGATGAAATATAAATGGCAATAATAGTAAAAGAAAAGCCAAACACATTTTGATTGCAGTTGTGCTGATATGAATTAATAGATTTCATTCGATTTGTGAAAACCGAGACCGTCAGGCGTCAATGTTCCTCAAACGTTCCTGAAGCATTGTTGCTTTGTGGCAGGGAGCATTATCCTGCTGGAAGAGGCCACTGCCATCAGGGAATACCGTTTCCATGGAAGGGGGGACATGGTCTGCTACAATGCTTAGGTAGCTGCTACGTGTCAGAGGAACATCCACATGGACGGCAGGAACCAAGGATCTCCAGCAGAACGTTGCCCAAAGCATCACACTGCCTCCGCCGGCTCGCTTTCTTCCCATAGTGCATCCTGGTGCCATGTGTTCCCCAGGTAAACAGCACACACACGGTCATCCACATGATGTAAAAGAAAACCTGATCCATCAGACCAGGCCACCTTCTTCCGTTGCTCCGTGGTCCAGTTCTGGTGCTCCCGTGTCCATGGTTGGTGCTTCCAGCAGTGGGCAGGG
Organism: Dactylopterus volitans; assembly: GCA_901007715.1. Taxonomy (NCBI): domain Eukaryota; kingdom Metazoa; phylum Chordata; class Actinopteri; order Syngnathiformes; family Dactylopteridae; genus Dactylopterus; species Dactylopterus volitans. The sequence continues at coordinate 6,298 of CAAKHG010048569.1, forward strand.
GTCAGCATGGGCACCCTGACTGGTCCCACACACAACAAACCACCATGACTGTGTGTTCTGACTCCTTTCTATCAGAACCAGCAGCAACTGTTCCAGCAGTCTGAGCTCCAGTAGCTGGTCTGTTGGATCGGAACCACCCGGGCCAGCCTTCACTCCCCACCTGCATCAGTGAGCCTTTGCCTCCATGACCCTGTCGCTGGTTCACCGCTTTTCCTTCCTTGGACCCCTTTTGATAGGTCCTGACCACTGCAGACCAGGAACCCCCCACAAGAGCTGCAGTTCTGGAGATGTTCTGACCCGGTCGTCTAGACATCACAGTTTGGTCCTTGTCAAAGTGGCTCAGATCCTCACACTCCACCATTTTTCCTGCTCCTAACACGTCAACTTTGAAGACAAAATGTTCACTTGCTGCCTGATGGATCCCGCCCACTGACAGGCGCCATGGCAACCAGACAATCCGTGTTATTCACGTCACCTGTCAGTGATCATATTTTAATGGCTGATTTTAAGTCTGAGCTAAGACGGTATGACAAAGATAGTCCAGTATGCAGGCCTGTAGTCCCCCTACCTTCCTGGGCTTCTGCTTGGCACTGGATGATATAAGCATCAATCACTCGGGCCTCCAGGTCTCGGCCTTTCTCAGCAGGCGTGATGAGACGAGGGATGTGGACCTCCTGCGGGAACACGCAAGAGCCGTCAGTCCCGTTCTATCTATTCCTGTGCTCCTAAATGAAGGTTCGTGCAGCAGGCGAGATAAGGGAACGCGGGTGTTCCCTGGGTCATATGGCACCGTTATCTTCTTCTTATACATTTTTGCATTTTAGACTAACACATTGTTTGGAAGTTTCACATGACTGCTGCCATCACCGGCTAACTTTCAGTCATGATCTTCCTGCAAGAAAACATTTACCAAAGTGATCGTGTCACATATCAGTAGGTCCTGGTTCTGGGAGTAAGACTGAGGGTGGATTTGGGTCTCAGCGCCGTAATAAAGACCAACTTCAGGGGGGTGACTCACGCGCGCATTCACCTCACCTTGAGGTTTTTGAATATTCCAGCAGCAACCTTCAGGCTCCGGTGGACATCCTTCGCCTCGGCCTCTGAGATGCTGTTGAACGGGCAAACGTGACAGGAAGTTTAAAAACGAGCATTTACAATTTCATAAACAATTCAGACAAATAATAATAATAATTTAAAAAAGGGCATACTTTTCTTTCCCGGCTAGTCTTGATGCAAACTTGGTGTACCAGACGGCGACGTTGAAGGCCATGGAGACCAGCTCAAAGACGGCGTCTTGCTGGGCACTGAGACGACAGCAGGAAGAGAAAAGTCGGTTACACTGCAACTTTCTTGTTCGCAATTAACCACATTTATGACTTTCAAGCCGTAAGAAAACGGTGGTTGGCGCAGCGCGACAGGAGGTCGGCTCAGCGTGGACGTCGGCACCCGCCACCAGCAGCGGTTCACAGTCACCACTGCACGGCCTGCGCCCGTCTGTGTTTGTACCTCGGTGTGTTTCCTTGTAAAGTGTCCGTCCATTTGAAGTTCTGGATGAACCTCATCTTGTTCTCCTGCGTGGTTCCATCCAAGGACGAGATAAACCCTGTGTTCCGTTAAAAAAAGCTGGTTAGACGCATTTTTGAATAGTAAAGTTAGAGGATACACGACAAGTAAAAACCATTTCCCCAAACTTATGGTGTAACTTATTTGTAGGAATAACTCCAGTAGCCTGGAGTTACTTGAGAGGGAGGACACCTCAACGCATAAGCTGCTCAGCTGGGTACGACAATTAGACGATGATATGGATGATGTATTTCACTGGGACACAAAGGCCTGTGGGGGTAGACAGGAGGCCTACAGCAGCCTGACCAAGAGATGGTTCAAGACAAGCCGGAGGCAGCGACAACTATAAAAGGTCAATTTAAAACGTAAAGAGGGCGCCGGCCTCCCGGACCAAAACAGGAAGAAGGTTCCATAGAAGAAGAGGGGCCTGAGAGCTGAAGGTTCTGCATGTTTCCACCCGGGATTAATGAAGTGTTTCCGGTTCTGATTGCCATGCAAATTTTGGAAACTCGAGGAACCACAAGTAGAGCTGAACCCCGAGAGCGAAGATGCACTAGTGGGTCCATGAGGTGCCAGGATCTCCACGACATGACGGTGCAAGACCACCAAGAGCTGCAGGAGGCTGGTGAGGAGAAGCTAAGACGGCGGCTGTTCCTACTCATTCAGATTCCAGTCAGAAATTGTCGTTTTCTGCTTTTAGAAACCGTAAAAAATGATTCATTTATGCTTCGCTGGAACTTTTATCTACCTTTTTTTTGCATTACTTCAGCAATTCCTTTTAGCATTTCAGCATTCACATGTGAGAAATGCTGCTTTTACTAGTTTTACCTCGACTGTATCTTTACATAACTGTGAAATATTTTACACCACAATCACTTAAAAAACGTAAAGTAGAATACCACTGTGGTCGACTGTGTACCAGTACTGCTCCTGTTACTCCACTGTTCCACGGTAGCTACGTCTTATTATCAGCAGGATTATTGGTGAGTATTTCAAATGTACAGATTCAGACAAGAAAGTTACAACCCTAAATTTGGATTCAGGCTCCCCAGCAGCATCCTGCCCGTTAACCCGACCAACGCGTGGGACCGCCGGCGCCAACGTACCCTGCAGGAGGGAGAAGTACGCGTCCGTGGCGTTCTTCATGATCTCCGGGTTGCAGGTGACATCGGTGAACATCTCCAGCAGCCTCGCCCTCGTCGTCCTCAGGTCACTGCAGGCGTGGATGGAAACAATTAAGCCCTGCTGAGGCCCAGGTGGGGGGTCTTTCCTCCTGATCCATGATAAATGACCCTGCTGGTCCTCTAATGGCCTGATACGGGACTTTTCCATTGATCCCTCGTTCTTAAAACCAGTTTTATGCATAAATGATGATCAGAATTACGCAATGAAGTGCAGTAATCTTGCAGTGGAAACAGTGATCAGGTGACAGTGACCAGGTGACAGTGATCAGGTGACAGTGATGGCGCTTCTCCACTACATGTACCGGCTCTGCTCTGCTCGCCTTTGGTATCAGCTACTTTCCTGGAGGTCGTCTTCCATGAGAAGATAGTAACCGGTCGTCATACCGACGCCACGCAAAACCGTTCCGACATCGTCTCCGACGCTAAATGGCGGCGTGGGTTCACACTGCGCGGGGCGTGTCCGTGCGCGGCCGCGCATCGGCGACGCCGTGACGATTCTCTCCGGCCAATCAGAGGTCCGCAGTATTTTTTAGTACCTCATTGTACCTGCTCGGCCTTTTTTTGGGAAGAGCAGCTACTTTATTACTAATGGAAAACCGAAAAAGCAGAGAAGAGTAGAGAAGACGTGGTACCATGTTGTGGAAAAGTGCCATAAGAGTCCTGCCTGCCATTGGTCAGGACACGAATGCCATCATCATCATCATCATCATCATGACAGAAGGACACAGGACTGATTATCAGTCTCAGGACAAAACAAAGGTTGCCCGCTCGCCCACGCCATCGCTGATAACACCACACACTCGGGAGATAAGACATACTTGCATATCTTCGCGGCACCGGAACTTCCGGCCACTCCGTAGTAGTTAAAGGACACCGGGGCCGTTGCCTTCAGGGGGTTTCGGTGAAACCAGTGCGCCATCCTGCTGATGCGTTCACGCCTGCACGGGTGGAAAGACAATGGCGCGTTAGGCTGGAAGCGCTTTAAAGATGGACGACCGCCCGGTTGACATGTTTGGCTCGCGTGTTTGTTAGCCGCGTTAGCTAGCTAGTGTGTCACCTATGCTAGCGCCTTCCGCCGCCGCGACCCGACGCGGAACATTAGCTACCCCGTTCATCGTCGCCCTGGTGACTTTGAACCAAACTTCTCCGGCTACACTTTCTTTCTGCGTCTATTTCTTCCTATCACCACCGCACCGTGCGCTTATTGTCACCGGGAAAGTCCATTACGTCAGCTGTGGAGCGCGGGAGCTAGCGGCTAATACTCGCTACATCGAGGAAGAAAAATAATAATAGTTGAAGCGACGTGACAACTGGCGCGTCGTACGGGGACGTAAATATCATCGCACGGTTAAAATACGTGACAAGCCGTGCCGTTCACCGGTGGTTATGACGCGCAGTTCTCGAGATTTGACGCTGCTCACGGAGAGTCCGCGACCCGACAACTTACTTCCGGAAATAAACATAGCCTGAGAGCCGGCCAATGAGAAGAGGCGGTTGTGTCACATGACGTGAGACCGGAAACGGGAAGTTGCCGAAAAGAATTGACTGTACCAACAGATGCACGGATCGGCCATAACATTATGACCACCACCATAGAATTTAACGCAACAGCCCTGCAATAAAATTGTTTAATTTGATTGAATGTGTCAGAGAGGTGTTGAGATATTTAAATGATTGTTATTGTGACTGTAATTTGTTATGAGTTTTATATTTTGGTCACCCTAATGCATGAGTGGGGTGACCAAAATAATAGGGACACCTAATGCAAGGTTTTTGTGCGTTCAGCTAACCTCTGAGCTGCTAATGCGATTAACTGTAATTGTAATTAACCTGTAAATAAAACATCTACCTTTATTTCCAGGAGGCCTCCTTAAAGGTTCACTGTTGCATGTCAGGTTGGGTTTCTTTAAGCCTGCTGCAGTTATATGTACCATGTAAAAAAAAAGTGGTTATTTTTTTAAACAATGATGTCGAACAAACAATGAAAATAAAGTATTTTATTTTTTATTTTTTTCCATTTGGTAATATTGAGAGAACAACCCATGGCGAATTCAAGTGATGACCAGAAGCTCAAACGAGCAGAGGAAAGGAAACGGTTGGTCTCATTCTCACCGTGAAACACCTCACATACATGTTACATGCGTGACAGTAAGAGTCGTTTTTTTTTACAAAAGTAGGTCGGTGTCGTCCGTCCTTGGCGACAGGAACCGCTCGTGCTTCCCCGCGAGGCACGCAGTCGCCCCGTTTAGAAACATTCATTCATCTCCATCGGGTTCCTCCGTAAGGCACAAATACAGGAATTCACAGTGTGAAACTTCAAAACTTTCAGGAAAAGATCCCACGGCGACGCGATAACATTCACCCTCTAACCCCCTTTTTAACCTCTATTCAATGTTGCCAAAGTAAAACAAAGCAAAACAAAAGAAAACAAGAAACAGATGCTGGTTTTGGCATGAAAAAAAAAGCGAAATTAAGTCTTTTAAGTGCTTGATTGGCAAAAATGTCATCAGTGCACCAGAAAAAAAGACAAAGTCTGTAAAGCAGGTTCAGGCACAATAGAACAATTAAAAACAAAAATTAAAAATAAGGCACGTTGTGGTCAGCTTCAAGGAAACAACAGCATCATCATTCCCGTCCAATGTTGAATCTCTCAACTTCCGTCCATTCCATTTATGAGGCTCCGATATGACTCATTGTCTTTGGAAAAAAAAAGAAAGAAAAAAAAAGGCACAATCACCTCTGATCCTGCTGGCGTGGTGTTTGCAGAGCGAGAGGTCACCAGTCCAAAAGGTCACTTTTATATCTCCCGCAGGAGAGCAAATACGAGCTCGCGGTCGGCAACGTGGCGCCGAGCCCGCCGGCTCCTGCTGCTGCAGTCAGGTGCTCCTGCAATAATGCGGAATATAATACTGGCTATTCCCATTGTGTCGGAGATTGTCACGCGCTCTGTGCATTGCAGGTGCTTCTCAGTCAGCTGCTGCATTTGAAATAGTACCAAAAAATATCATGATGCATAGTAAAGTTATTCCCAGTGCAGGAAATGCGCCAATCGGCCAGAACATTATGACCACTGCATGTTTACCAGAGAAAATAACCACATCCATTAATCACTTGTATCAGTTTTGGGGTTTTTTCCGGCCGCGGGCCATCGTAGGCCCACACCACAGCAAGTAGATTAAGCGCAGCTGCGCCTTCTAATTTCTTTGGCCATCAACATTAAAAAAAAAAAACATGTCCGCTGCAAAAATGAACAACATTTTGGTCATCCGGCGTGTACGCCGCTGGTGACCGGAATATTAGGTACGCCTCGCAGTGTCCCAACGGCCTCACAAACTACAGTCTCAATAACGATCATTCAATGTCAACGCAATCAAGGTTCGACATAAAACTCCTCCTGAAGGGAGAACCGATCGCAGGGCTGTTGTATTATACTCTATGGTGGACACGCGGTGGTCGTAATCTTATGGCTGATTGGTTTATATTTGGGAATGACTGCGTCCAGT
>CAAKHG010048575.1:0-13888 GCA_901007715.1 Dactylopterus volitans
ATGTTCTCCCTGCTCCCTCATCTTAATCTTCAAAGTCACTCAGAGGAGCTGAAAGTCTTTAGTTGCTGCTTTTGCACAATCAGAGTGACTCACAGCTCCCACACACACACACACACACACGCGCGCGCGCGCACGCGTGCATGCACATACACACCTTCCCAGGAGCTGTGATCCAGCATGGATCCGCCTCGAGACGTCAAAGAGAACGTTTGATGTCCTGCTGCTGATCTCACATCAGACCAGCAAACATCTGGACGGGTTATAGGTGGACCTCACCGCTGTGGCTTCTTCAGACGTCTCAGAGGGAACAAACACTCCAACGGGATCCTTCACAAGGTCCCTGGAAATCTTCTCAAAAGTGTGTTTTGCATGTTGTCACCAGCAGAGCTTTGGAGAACTCAGAGTTTACTTGTGTGTGTGTGTATGTGGACCTCTGAAGTTCCAGAAGGTCATGTGAGCTAACCCGTCGTCCGTCACCCACCCATCCAACCCCATCACCTCACCCCCATCCCAACGCAAGCAGACGAAAACCAGGAACCTTGAGTCATCTTCAAAAGACCTGAAAGTCATCTGGTTAACTGCTCCTTTAAAAAAAAGCTCCCTGATGTGGTGACTTCAGTGCGTTGCTGCCACCTTGTGGGCAACTACTTATACTATATCATGTGTGTTTTATATGTTGTGTGTTGTGAATTATAGGTGGCTGTACGTTATTATATAAATGGGCATATATGTAATAATAAATCTGATATATGATGTATTTGTTGCATTATTTTTGTGATTTTATGCATGTATGATTTTCCATGTCTGGCCCTGGGAACAATAGCAGCAGATACTGGTGCAGCAAATAGGGATAAAAAAATAATCTTAAAGATGCGCATTAATAGTTGATGATGACGATGATGGTGCATTTCAGAGGTAAACGTCCTGCCTTCTCTGCAGTCACTCATGAATAGAGATGTCATCTGAATTATAATCAAATTACTTTAACTCAGCAGGAAGTCATTTAAACTTGATAACTTACTACGACCCCTCCGTGCACTGTCACCTTATGGTGGTGGAGGGTTCGCGTGTCCTAATGGTCCCAGGAGCTATGTTGTCAGGGGCAGCAGCCCCTGGTAGGGTCTCCCATAGCAAAGTGGTCTTGGGTGAGGGTCAGACAAAGAATGGTCCATAAAGACGCATATGGGAAGAAAAACATTGAAGGACAGTGTCCCCTGCCCGGAGGCTGACCGGGGCCCCACCCTGGAGCCAGGCCTGGGGTCTGGTGCAATGAGGATGGGACGGCAGGCCACTACTGCCCTCGCGACCCGAACCCGGACCAGCGGAAGACGACTACACAAGACTTACTAGGATTTTCTCTGATCAATAACTGGTCAGCAGTTCTCGTCCTGCTTTATATAAAATATGTTTCAGCACTTTAACAGTGTTTCCTCATTGATGCCGATGCATTTCATACACACATAATCAACACTAAAAAACAGTGGCGGGCTGAGTATTTCACAACTCGGCCTTCAGTGGTGTCCTGTCTGAATTAATCCACCTCTTAATAACATTATTATGCTAGAAACCATCAATATTCCGCAGAAATGCAGCATAACGTGTCATTTCATCACAGATAACTCGTGTAGCCGGAATTAATGCCATTATTGATGCAACAAACCCAACATAGCACAACTCAACAAGTCTCCCTCCAGGCAGCCACGCATCAAAACAGCAGCAATGAGCAACCTGACAAAAATGACATTTCAAAAGACAACAAAACGCATTTCACTCACCAAAGCCCACTCTCCTTCCTCTCCTTCGGACGAGTTCGACGACTCGGATGAACAGATAATCCGGCCGTTTCACCTGCAGCCATCAGTTAGTCCCTCTCGCCATCCAGGCTGGTGCGGAGTCCGGCCGCGCTGGCGCGTTTCCGGTTGACGTCTTAATTCACCTCGGCGCTGAAAGTGTCCGGACATTTACCAGCAGCAGCGGACACACGGTCAACCGGCGCGGCTCCGAGCGCCGCGTGGACCGGCTGCGAACAGCCGCATGCCCCGCAGCACTGCCAGGTGAGCTGAGAGTGGCGCAGGGAGCCATTTCCGCCCTGCTAGCTTCGGGGTCGCGCGGCCTTTTTCTTGAAAAGTCCCGTCCTAAAGTGTCTCCATAAGTAAAGCCGCGACCAAACTGGGTCCTTCCTCTCCTCCCCCCTCCATCGCGGGCCCACAAGACAGCTATTAAACCAAGACTAATGTATTTTTCGCGTGTGCGGGTCGCTACAGGTGCGGCGGCTGGCTAGCTAGCGGTTTTGCTAGCTGTGACTCGCACGCGCGTTCGACCACCCAATCAAAGGGCGTGAACGCGCACACGTAACTGTGCGCCTGTTCGGCGGCCTTGGCCTCGCCAACTCTGACGTCTGATTGGTTGGGAGCCGCAGCTCCACCGCCGCGTCGCTCAGGCTGAATCCGCCATGTTCCGCCACTGACCCCGCAGGCCTGACGGCAGATTTCTCCGGCCATGGCAACATGTGATTGCTGCAATGTGATTGGACAGAAGCTCTAGCATGAATCTAAACGACCGCAGGCAGCACAGCCAGGAGGAAGCCTGTGGAGGCGAGACAACAGACTACGTGTAATTATTTTATGAATATTCATGGGAAAATACATCGAGTCAGTAATTCTGATAGTGTTTTGGGGGGAGCGGCGGAGGCCCCGCGGGCCCACCACTGGATTACACATCCGTTAATTACCCGTCCTCATCTCCACTGAAGGTCAAACAAAGTCCAGCAGGGAACAATGGTCGTGGTTCGGAGACCGGGCACGGGGGGGTCCTGGTCCCGGGTCACCTCAGCAACGGCCTCGTTAATGCAAACACTGCGTTACCATGGAGACCGAGACACAATCACAGTTCACAGACTGACTGACTGACTGACTGACTGACCAGGTCTGAGCGGGTCTGACCCGGGACATGGACGACACGGAGGACTCGCCGGCTCCGGACCCGAGGCTGCTCTTCATCGCGGACTATGTGCTGCGGACTCTGCGGGTCAAGCAGGACCGGTGGCAGAAGTGCGTGTCCAGCGAGGAGCACCGGCAGCTGCTGCGGGACTTCCTGGACCGGGCCGAGCCGGGGACGCTGCTGGTGGTGTCCGTGAACGCCGCAGGGCAGCTGCAGCTCGCTGCGGCGTTCACGGACGCGTGCAGGAACAAAGCCGTCTACTTCGTGAAGCGACGCGGGGCCGCGCTGAGTCCGGAGTCCGTCCGGGACCAGCTGCTCTGCGGGGACGTGTCCTACCAACCGCTGGAGCAGTTCTCTGCTCTAGTTGAGGAGGTAAACTCGAGTTAACCAGCACCAGGTGCATGATGGGAAGGTCGGGATCCTTAGTTTTAAGTTACCTTCTATGAAGTTGTGATTTGGGACTTGTGAATGATTGTTATTGGGACTGTAATTTGAGAGGGGTCCCTAATATTTTGGTCACCCCCTCACATGCATCAGGGTGACCAGAATATTAGGGACCCCTCCCAGTGTAACCCAGTACAGTCCAACAACAGCGTCACAAACTACAGTCCCAATAACAATCATTCAAACATGTCAACACCTCTCTCACACACATTCAATCACAATCCAACATAAAACTCCTCCTGAAGGGAGAACTGATTGCAGGGCTGTTGTATTATACTCTATGGTGGACACGCGGTGGGCGTAATGTTATGGCTGATTGTGTTATTTTGAAAGGGTCTTTTTTCATGATGCATGCTTTTATTTTGTTGCCCTCAGTGTGTTTGAGTCATTTGTCTCTTTAGTGGTACTTACGAATCATATTTACATAATAGTATTTCACTTATGTAAATATGAGTACCTCTTCCACTACCTGATTGTGGTACCTTGATAAAGCACCGGTGCATTAGTGTGTATTCGTGTGTATTAGTATGTATCAGCTGCACCGTGTTACTACAACATCCATTAAAATAATCAGACAAGATGGTTCCTGCAGACGAGATAATAATGCAGGTGCCTCCTCGCACACCTCATCAGTTCAGATTTTAATATAGTAAGTGGTGTGTTCAGCGTCGAGCACATTTGCAGGTGATTACTTTAGCACAAACTAATTACCACACAGTGACCCCAGAGGCGTGGGGGGGGGTCCCGGGGGCCCTCGAGGGTCCTCAGAGGTTCCAGGTGATGTGGCTCATGTTCCAGGTCGGAAATAATGCATCTGTGAACAGATGATTTTACCTATAAAACTATGAGTGATATATGCAGACGTTAATTAATCACCTAATAAATACAGACTTGATAACACATCGATTTGATACTGCCAGAGGACATTCTGTGCTGTAATGAGTACTTTTTACTTGGAACACTTTCAATGTATTTTGCTGCTAATACTTCAAAAGTGGCAATAGTAATAATATTAATAATAATAATAGATGAGCAAGAAAGAGAGCGCATGTATTAATAGATGACCGGATACACTTAGCTACCCACGATGCATTGCAACAACATTGTCAGAGATTTGATGAGCCAGCAATGAACAAAAGATAAAACCCGCAGTACCAAATAGGAAGTGTGGCACTTTTATTTTGATGACAGGCAGTAGCATAGTATAGCATAGCATATGAAGTATGAGTATACAGTCCTCGGTATGTAGTACATGACATTTGAATATGTTGTACTCAGTATGCAGTACAGCAAGTTTGAATTTGTAGGACTCAGTATGTAGTACATGAAGTATGAGCATGTAGTCGTCAGTATATAGTCAATGAAGTATGAATATGTAGTGTGCAGTACATGAGGCATGAGTATAAAGTACATGGAGTATGAGTATGCAGTAAATACTGATTGCTACAGTTAGTATGTCAGTGGCTGGTTCCAAACACACCATTGGTTGTTGCTGGTCCTGGTTTCCATGGAGCTGCTGGTTTGTTGTCTGGATGCTAACGGTAGCTATTGGTAGCACTGGCGCTGCATTCAAGAACATGCAGTAAATTGAGCTTTCCTGCCACCATCCTGGTGACGGACAGGAATTCATAGTAAAAGGAAGCCTTATTGGGAACTGCACTCATGCGGATCCCTCCATAGTTGTGACATTGCGTAATCCCCATTGAGTTGACTTTGTAGTATTTACTGCATAAAGATGAGCGACAGGTAAAACGTGTCTATAATTTGAATGTAAGAGTTACTTCTTCTGCTAAAGTAGGTGGTCTGACTGCTGTACTCCATATGTTTCCATATTCAAACTACTTGCCTCCTTTCCACCAGGTGGTGGCGCCGCTGCTCTCCAACAGCAGGAACCACTGTGATTGGCCGCAGGTGGTGTCCCATGATGTCCGCCGTCTCATCCATTTGCTCAAAGACAACGTGTTTGTGGTGTCGGGCCACGTGCACGGCAAGACTCTGCTGCCACTTCCTGCTGGCCTCGAGAGGGCGGAGCAGAGCAGCCTGGACGCGGACAAACGGTGACGCCAACCGCTCACGTTCATGCGTCGCTGTGGCCGCCACGCCGCCACCAAACATGGCTGACCTGTTTACATTTCACAGGGCGGAGGAGAGCGTGGTCCACTTGCTGGAGTCGGCCGTGATCGAGTGGAGCCATCGGATCCGGGCGGTCCTGAAGCTGGACTCCTCCGAGGCCCTGTTGGAGGGCAAGAACCCGACTCCACAGATGGAGCTGCTTTTCTGGAAGAACAGGTCAGCGGGGTCATCTCGTCGTCGTGGACGCCAGACGTCCACCGTCGCCGTCTGACAAACGCGCGTCCCAAGACCGAGTTCAAGAATTGAACGTGTCCCCGCATGAACTCAGAAGCCAGATCGTTCTCGGAGTTCCTCGCCGGGGCTCCTGATGATTTGAGTTTCCTGTGCTGTCAAGCGAGAAATCTCATTTGGTGCCTGGTTCTCTTGATGTTCCTCTGCCTGAGTGGAGTCTGATACTTTCAGCATTTGTTTTAACTTCTGCTACTTATGAGTTGAAACTTTGCCTGGTTATGATATTAAGTGAAGATAATAAAACCAAACGAGGGTGAGCAGCGCCACATGAGCCGGGCCTTTAGCTAGCTTGAGTGAATTTCAGTTAGCAGTTAGCTAACAGAGCGTAGCTGCTTCAGCAGCGAGACTAGAAGACTGAAATAATGTATGAAAAGATGGAAAGGTCAACATATCTATTTTAGACGAAATTTATATTTTAGAAAATAATACAGGATAATGCCACTTCAAAACGTTAGGCTAGATGGCTAACGTTTGGCTAGAGGTACCGTAGGTGCTTCCAGACGAACTTTCTCTAACTTTGTATACACAAACCTGTCTCGTGACATAATTCTCATGATTCTCATTATAAAAACATGTGACTAAGTACACCATTTTCGAGATCCCAGTTTCATAATTCCATTTTGCAAAGATAATACAGTAAATGTTACAGTATAACGCTGCCCAGAATCACATGAACGTCATGCTACACGGCTAATTCTTGGCTATAAATAGCTGCTTCTGGACACATTTGGATTCTCATGACTGCTCATCATAGAAACATGTGACTAAAATTCCAGCTTCATGTCTGAAAATTTATGATTTGTCACGTAATTTTGGCTAAAAATTCTGCATAAAAAAGGATATATTAAAAGTTAATATCAAAGAAAGCTGAAAATAAAAAGAAAACCATTTTCCTGTCATCTGAAGCTTCTATGAGATGGATGATTCATTCCCAAATGCATCTCTGTTGTTGCAGATCATTTCTAAACACTCTGAGTTTTATGTGCCCTTTTTACCACACAAGCAGGTATTTTCTGCTGCTGTCGTTCACCTTTTGTAACCTGGTTATGATTATGTAACCTGGAGAGTCTCCGGTGTTTCAGCTGCGAGTCTCATGATGATTTGGCCTCCAGATTCGGGGTCGAGTGAAATATCTCTTCCCACAATGTCTCTGACTAAATAGCCAGTTTAGCATTTAGCTCCCTGTCGCCGTCGGTCTCATTAATAATTCTCGTTACAGCAATAGTAACTCACAAAGAAGAACTTTGCTCACAAAAAATGTCCATATATGAATAATTAACAAAACCCATTCCAATATGAATTTGACCTTTTTGCTCTCCGTATTCTCCCTGCTTGAAGATATGCAGATCTGGGCTCCATCCATTCCCAATTAATTTCCTCCAAGGTGAAGAAGATGGAGACGCTGCTGGATGCGGTGGAGAGCAGCTACTCGCCGGCTTTCAACAACATCCTACGCGACGTCCTCGCAGGTGAGGACGCAACCGATCCATGCGACACCAGCGCCAGTCGTAATGAGGCCGCGGCGATCAAAGATGGTTTATCATCATCTATTTTTACACATGCGGCGCTGACTCTGATGGTGTCTTCGCCCGGGCAGGTCTGGAGGAGGCCCAGGACATCTGCACCTACCTGAGGCCCCTGGAGCGCCTGTTTGACGACATGGAGAACGTGGATTTTCCTGAGGTCAGGGGTCAGATCGGCCCTCTGATGCACACCGTCTGCCTGGTTTGGGCCAACTCCAGATACTACAACACCCCGGCTCGCCTCATCGTCCTGCTGCAGGAGACCTGCAACCTTCTCATCCAGCAGGTCAGCTGCGGTTTCTTCTTGTTTTCCTCTGGTAACAGTGTGTGCTGCGAGGTAGTCGTTACCGTGGCGCTTGTCAGAGATCGCCGGTAGGTGGGTGGTACTGTGTTGTTTTGTTTTATTTTGCAGGTTTTATGCTGATGAAGTTTTTCCATCTGTGGGTGGAACTTTTTTTCTTGGCCTGTTATTCAGCTCCTTTGTGTTCAGTTTAGTGGAAACAAATGTTTGTCTTTGCTATCGGAACATTTCCCTGGAAAGACCCACTGGTTCATTATTTTGTGGATTTGAGCTCAGCTTCGAGTTTAATGGCCGTGGATTTCTATGGAGTTTCTTGGTCGTCAACTGAAGTCAAAGTCTGTCCGACATCTTTGTGACTTTAACTTGCTGTCCATGCCAGTTGGGCTCAGTTTGAAATGAACAGAACTGTTTTGGGTCCAGCCACCGGCTTGAGGAGGGTCTTTCACCCAGAACCCAGTGATGGACAAAACCCAATGTCACTTTATTTATTCCAACTATTCAGAGTGATTTCTCTTCAAATGACATCTGGTTCCAAATGAAGTCGTGGCTCATCATTAAGGCATAATTAAAATTTCCGTGTGGTCATAGAAGCAAAATTTACGGAACTACTTGGGAGACTTGATGGAGATGGTTCCTCAGGATAGAAAAGTTGTTTTGACGTTGATGGCAGGACAGAAACAAAAGCAACAACTTGGAGTGACACCTTCCAGCGCTGTAGGACTGTTGTGCTTTGCTGATAGTTTGGTGGGGAATCGTAACTCTTGTAAAGCGTGTTGGACGTCCACCCAGACAAATGAACCTGTTCCTGCTTTCCATCACCAGGCTCGGGTGTATTTAGTTCCAGAAGAGCTTCTCAGAGGAGAAGGTCCAGAGAGTCTTCAAAAAGTCCAGACGAGCCTGGAGATCCTGCAGCTCTTTAAGAGCACCTACGAAGAGCGGAAGGCCAATCTGGGCCAGTACCAGCGGAATGGGAGCTTGGTGAGGCCTTGGGACTTTTCACCGCTCCTGGTCTTCTCGAGACTCGACTGCTTTATTGACAGAGTCAAGACCACTAAGGTGAGTGTGGATGGAGATGCAGCCCTTCTTCACTCATGGATACCACAATGTTGCTGAACCCCTTTTCCAATGCGGTCCGTGTGCTGTACAGGACATCCTGTTGACAGCTGTGGACTTCCTAAAGCTTGAGAAACTGGAGGTTGGAGGCGTTCGGGGCCGAGCCCTCAGCCAGCAGGTCCAGTTGCTCCACCAGGAGTTCGTAGATACGTACAAAGTCCTCACAGAGAAATCGTACGACTGCTTGGACCTCAACAACAACGTAAGTAGCACTGAGATCACACCAAGGCCTTGTTTGAATTGCTTGCTGGGAAAAACAGCCTGTCCCTTTGTAGAGCAGCTTTTCATGTCACGCAAATCGCAATGTTTTTTTTTTGCCCTTGAATACTTCTCACTACATTCTCTCATTTTCCTCATGATAGCAAACCAAGGCTTGGTCACCCCACTAAATTGTTTTCCTCTCAAAATGGACTTTTCTCTGCGCCATCTAGTCGCTTAACCAAGATGTTCCCGAGTTACAGCAGGAAAAAAAAAGCAATTTACTTTGCTTGTACGAGCATGCCGGCGCTCCCAGCTGGGTGGCTCCGAGTCAGTGGGATGTGAAAAGGAAATATGCTGCTTTGCCGGCGCTGGGGTATGTGGTGTTCTGACCGTTGGTCCAGCTGAGCTTTCTGCCCTGCAGGAGTTCGAGGAAGACGTGAGGAGGTTCAAACTGAAGGTGGATGACACAGAGCGGCAGCTGGCGGCCGTCTTCTGCCAGGCCTTTGACGAGGCCTCCGGATTGGAGCACGCCTTCAAGGTCCCTGGAACTTACATCTCCCTCTTTGTCACACTCATTCACTCACATCGATCCAAGAGGCCCTCTCACTTTTGTGCGTCTGCAGGTTGTGGATATGTTTGGCAGCTTGCTGGAGCGCCCCCTGGTGGCCGAAGAAGCTCAGGGCAGATACCCCCGTCTGGTGGCCATGTTTGACAGGGAGCTGGACTGCTGTAAACTCCTCTACAACAAGCACATCCGGAGTGACGAGGAGCTGGGTGAGATTTACAGCAACGGCGAGGCTGCAGACCGGACCTGCCCTTCTAACGTGTTACGTATCGAACTAAACTGAACCAGACTGCATGAGGGTACTAGTGACTTGCGACTAATGGTGATATCCAGCCACAGAAGAAGTGGCTGGAGTAGAAACAAGGCCTTTGAGGAGCAGTGTCTGTTGAGGACAATAACTCCCTGTGAGTGTCATGACATTTTGCATCCTGCACAAACCAAAAGGCTATAACAAGCTAGCGGACACAGAAATACTCAGAAAGGTTCATATGGCCCCTTAATATTTGCTTTACTTCGACACTGGTTATGTAAGGGAGAATCAACTTCATGTCGAGTGGTTCTTCACCTCCAGGTCGGGCCTTCAGACTGTTTATACCGCCGTCTGGGTGAATGCTCTTCTCTCTCTGGCTGGCAGTTCTGCATTAAAACCATACCATGCACACATAGATCAGTTTAATCACTGTAAATCCATCTGCGACCAACTTGTCACTAACGAGCACAGCAGGCACAGATTTGTAATCAAGTGAGCTGAGCTGTGTGTTCCACAGTGGCGCGGCGAACTGTGCTGGTTTACGCTGAGGGGTCTGCCTAATAATCCAACGTAGTCACAGTCATTCCAGTCATATATGCATTAGGGTTTCAAGATTCAATCAACATTCAACATAAACCTCCTCCTGGAGGGGGGATTGGTTACAGGGCTGTTGTATTATACTCTACGGTGGACACGCAGTGCTTATAATCTTATAGCTGTTAGCTGAAAATCGCAGTGGAGTGGGTATTGAAATAAAGCCAATCAGAAAGAGAGTATTCACACAGACCATGGTATTTATACGTGAGTATTTGAAGAAAAACTGATAGGTAAGCAAAGATTAAAAATGGCCAGTGGCTGCAGTCAAAGAGTTTTTTCATGTCGATATTTTCGTAAGGGTTACGTGTGCGGTAGAAACAAGTTCCATTCACTTTACCAGAGTGGAGAGAGAAAGCTCAGATTGACACACCGGACAAATCCATGAGGACAGATCCACCAGAACACCTGGATCCTTCACAACACGTGGCTCTATCAGAACACATGGATCCACCAGAACACGTGGATCCACCAGAACACGTGGATCCATCACAACCACGTGGATCCACCAGAACACCTGGATCCATCAGAACACCTGGATACATCCGAAGGTCATTGAGGTTAAACAGGATGGTTTCAGGTTAGAATTGGATTTCTAAACAAAAAGCATCTCTGAGAGAGGAAGCATCTTACATTTAGCATCGTTTCATTAATTTATGACCTCTCAGGCCCCTACATGCTCGTCGTCCTCCCACACAGGTGTTTGCACTCAGGCAGCCTCATTAGCGCTCTGCTCCGGACTGTGTGGGCTCCCACCGACTAACCGGGCCTGATTGATGGCGCGCTCGCTCTTCACTCCGTTCAAGGCGGAGCGACGCGCTCGCCTCCTCTTATTGGTGCAGAGTTTTGTGATGTCACACGACTACCCGCATTCATCCAGAGCTGAAGAGGCTGAGAGCAGCCGCGTAGGCGTCCAATGAAATCACATAAAAGCTAACAGAGGTGCGCTGGCGTGGTGACACACCAGCACGATGGGGCGATGATGATGCAGCAGCAGCAGCAGCAGGACGGAGCCGGGTCATATGATTTGATTATGACTCGAGGAGGAGAGACAGAAATATTAACAGCGAAATCCTGAAGTGACATTTGCATGTTGAAAATGGCCAAGTAGTAATGAAAATAACCGCAAATAACGACAATAATTGTGATGATTTGATGACTAAAGTGGAAATGATTGTAGAAATGACAGGAAAAGCAATTAGCATATTTCATGAATCAACCCTGAACTGAATGAGTGAATGAATTAAGAGATGAATGGATGGATGAATGGGGTCTCCATGGCGTCAGATGGTCCAATCATGTTCTAACGGAACACTGGGAGCTTCATCTGGGTCTATTCTCCAGCTTTGTGGTGTGGTGAGAACAGTCAGTACCGGTCCATAATGGTACTTCTTAACCTCCTCAGGTTCCGGTCCGGTGAATAAGAACATGCCGGCGGTGGCTGGCGGGATGAGCTGGGCCCAGCAGCTGCAGCAGCGCATCCAGGCCTCCTTCTCCAAGTTCAGGCTGGTCTCTCACCCGTGAGCCTCCTCCCCTTCCGTCTTTCACAATTAAAACAGCGTTCTCATGCGGTTCCTCGGCTCTCCATGTCGACTCATCGCCTTATTGGTTGTTCTAAAGGCCTCATAAAAAGGATTTTTCTTAAATACTGGAAAGCTTGTGGATGTGATTTTGTAACATCTGCTTCTTGGTGCAGATGTCTGGAGTCCGCAGAAGGAGGCGGAGTCATCCAGAAGTATGAGGAGATGATGCAACTGCTGGACAGGTGCGAGCATCTCATCTCACTGTTACCATCTCTGTCGTCATGCTCGCAAAGACGTGTCACCGGATCAAAGAGCAGAAAGGAAGATTAAACAGAATTCCGCCTCATTTCACTGTAAATTCAGGCAGAGTCGGGAATCAGGAATCCGTTGGAGCTCGGAAGGGTTTGTGGTGCCGGTTTGTCGGGCGTGTAACGCTTATGAAGCGGCCCCGCCGGGGATATGGTGGCGGCACAGCCCGCGGCGTGATTGATGTTCTCATTACCGCAGCATTGCTCCACAGATTATTTTGCGGCGACTCCCATAATCCCACGTGTCCCGTCGCCGCTCGCCAACGCCAAGTGAGAAATGGCCTTTTTAGACCAAATTCGACATCAAGACCTGCAGCGCAAAGCCTCCCATTGGGCGGGAAAAGCTACTGATGTGGAATCGAGCCGAGATGGCGAGCTCGCCGAGTCCGGCATGACTGGGAAAATGTCCTCGGTCAAGCGCAGCGATCGCGTTCGCCCACTTCAGTCTGTGTTCGACTCGGCAGGTGAAGTTCCCACTGCAACCTGAGATGCGTGGCAGCGCTTCGCCTTCATGGGCCACACAGGAGGCGCCAGAGCATCTTTACAGTTTTACACGCCGTCAGTAATTAGTTATTGTTAGTAGTTACACGTATGCAATTAACTCCACTTTCTTATGTAGGATTCCTAAACACGTCTGTGAAACGCCGCCGCCACTTCCTGTATTTCACTCAGAGCAGCTGTCGGTCATGAAGCCACGCCCCCTTTTTAAATAGCGTCAGAGAAACACTTGAACAAACATCGATGGGATTAAAAAAAACTACTTGAAATGATATAAACCATCTTAGTTCCAGTATGGAACTGAAATATCAATTTTAGTTTCATACTGTTCTATACTATACTGCAGACAGCCACCAGGGGGAGATGGAGATGTTTTAGGTTCACTTTTGAGGAGCTGTCACCATCTCTAGTTTTTATAAAGTATGTTTATGATAGAAAACAATCTCATTGAAACCAGGTTTATTCTGTTTTTCTTTCTTTTATCATCTTGTCTTCACATTTTTTCTCTGTGATTTCAGGCACATAAATACTGATTAGAGCTGAAGGGATGAGTCAGTTTACAAAGTCGCTGATCGATAGAAAATAAATCATCTGACGAGCTATCAGTTAATTTACCAAGCACAAACGTCAATGAGGCTCCCAGCCACACAAACATGAGACGCTTTTGTGTTTGTGATAGTAAGCTGAATATGACCTTTTGCAGACAAAGTGATTATTAATCTAAGAGGCGACTGTCAGGCAAATCCTAAATTGTCCTTGTGTTTTACAGCTCAAATGTGGAGATAACATTCAAAAGATTAAGATAAGTTATTAGAGGGGCTGGACGCACAGATGCGAGTGAGGAGGCGTTCAGGGGAACGAGAAGCTCATTCCAGAAGCTCCCATCAGAAATTACAGCCCTTGTTAAGCCACAATAATCATCAGCGCCGCCACAGATGAACGCCGCCATTATTATATACATATTCCAGTCAGGGCGTCCTCGCTCGTTACTCCCACAACAGGCGAAAACGCGGCGTGATTTATGGGCATGACCGCGGCGTTTGATTGCCTCTGCGTCCGCGGCGCCGCCGTCAGGAAATGAAGCTCACAGCAGAAATCCAATAAGGAGGACGGCGCCGGAGGAGTGCTCATCATAATCGCGGCTATTTACAGATTGATATAGCCATACACAGCTCTGACACGTTGTCTTTTCCCAGCCCTTTTTCTGCAGATGAATCAGCGCTCGTCCTCACACACACACATTCTGTACACACACACACACGCG
>CAAKHG010048578.1:0-11746 GCA_901007715.1 Dactylopterus volitans
TTGACCGTGTAATATTCCGTGTCGCTGTCGAAGACCTCGTCTATCAGAGGGTTGGAGCCGGACTGGCGCTGCCGGTTGTCCTTCCAGAAGTCGCTGTCCACGCTGTCGTCGCTGGCGGGCTCCACGGACTCGGAGGCTTTGTCGTCGGAGCAGCTCAGAGCTTTCCGAGCGGAGTCGCGTCCCGTCTCGGTGTTTTCCAGAGGCTTCGACCGAGGCTGCCTGGTCTCCTTCCAGAAGTCGCTGTCCACGCTGTCGTCGCTCTGAGGGTTAAAGTTCTCAGAGGCGGCGACATCGGGTTTATCGGCGGCGCTGCACCGTAAATCGCCTTCGGAACCGTCCTTCTTTGCAGCGCTCGCACCTGACGGAGGCTCCCCGGTTCCTTTCCAAGAATCGCCGTCGTCCACGTCGCTCTCCGAAGACTCGGACGTCTTGACGTCAGCGACGGGATGTAAGAGCGTCTCGGGATCTACGCCGCCGGCCGGTTCTGGTCCCGCGCCGCCGTCGGCCTCCGTTTTCATGTGCCGAGCGGAGCTGCTGCTCAGAGGCTCCGCCCCTCCGTTCTGCCGGCCCCGATCCTGATGGAGCTGCGGCGCCTCGCCGGGACACTCGTGGTAGATGAGCTGGTAGTGCCACGTGAACCTTTTGTCGCAGACGCTGCACTTGTAGTTCTTCTGCTTGGCGTGGATCTCCATGTGCTTGATCAGGTTCCTCCTCCAGGCGAAGCCTTTGTCGCAGATCAGGCAGCTGAACTGGGTCTGTCCGGTGTGGATCCGCATGTGCTTCACCAGCGACTCGCTGTCGCCGAACTCGGCGTTGCACACCGAGCAGCAGAAGGGCTTCTCTCCCGAGTGGCTGCTCATGTGCGAGCTCAGCCGCTCGCAGGTGGAGAAGCTTTTGCCGCAAACCGAGCAGCTGAAGAGCTTCTCTCCGCTGTGCGCTCGCATGTGCACCTGCAGGTTGTGCTTGCGGCCAAACTCCTTCCCGCACTGGGAGCAGCCGAAGCTTTTCTTGGCGGCGGCGGCGGCGGCGGCCGGCTCCTCGCCGCGACTCCGGCGGAGCTGCGCCGACTCCTCGTAGCACTCGTGGCCGACGAGCTGCGACTCCAGAGCGAATCTCTTCTCGCAGACGATGCAGCTGAGCAGCTTCTCCCCCGTGTGGACGGATATGTGGCGGGTCAGGTGGCCCCCCGTCGCAAAGGCCTTGGCGCAAAGCCCTTTTGGTCCCGTGTGATGTTTCCTGTGACCGTCCTGAGAGGAGCCCAGCGGATGCTTGTCGCCGTCGCACCTCTTCCCGTTTCTGCGGTGGTTGAGGTGCAGCGACCGACCACCACACTTGTGCCTTTTGATCTGCGAGTGCCAGAAGAACCTCTTGCCGCAGACGTTGCAGCCGAACGGCTTCACCTCCGAGTGGATGGCCATGTGCCGCGTCATGATCTCTCGTCGCGTGAACCTTTTGCCGCAGACCGAGCAGCTGTAGGGCTTCTCCCCGGTGTGGGTCCTCATGTGGATCTTCAGTGTGGACCTAAAATGCCATTTCTGGCCACAAACCGAGCAGGTAAACAGCTTCTTCCCTTCATGAATTCTCAGGTGGGTCCCCAGAAGATATTTGTTTGGGAATGTTTCATTGCAGTCCGAGCACCTCAGCGGTTTCTGAGGGGGCTTGGAGGATTCGCTTCCACACTTGTGGATTCTGAGCTGCGACCTGCCCCTGAATCTTTTGTGACAGACGCCGCAGCTGAACTGCTTCTCGCCCGTGTGAATCGCCATGTGGTACTGCAGGGTCCCCTTGTGTGCAAAGGTCTTGCCGCAGACCGAGCAGCTGTAGGGCTTCTCCCCCGTGTGCGTTTTCATGTGGTAGCCCAGGCCGGACTTCCGAGTGAAGTATTTGCCGCAGATGGAGCAGCTGAACGGCGTCTTCCCCGTGTGGGTTTTCATGTGGACGTTCAGGTGCGCTCGCAGCTTGAAGGTCTGGCCGCACACGGAGCAGCGGAACGGCGTGGAAACGCACTTGTGGTTCTTGAGCCGGTCGTGCCGGGTGAATCTCTTCTCACAGACGCCGCAGCTGAACTGCTTCTCCTCCGAGTGGCAGGACATGTGATGCGTCAGGTGAACTTTCTGCTTGAATCTCTTGCCGCAGACGGAGCAGCTGAACGGCTGCTCGCCCGTGTGGATCTGGATGTGTCTGTTCAGGTTCCCCTTGCGTCCGAACCCTTTGCCACACTCGGAGCAGCTGAACTGTCTCGGGCTGTCATGGCGCCTGGCGTCGCCTTTAGAGTCCTCATCGCTTTTCGCCGGTTCCCTGGGGTCTTCGCTGTCATCAGTCTCCGAGGAGTCTGAATTGCGGTCGTCATTTTCAGGGTGTAAAAGTGTATCCGGATCTAAGCTGCTGGCCGGTTCCGGTCCTCCGCCGTGGTCTCCATCGGCCTCTGCTTTCACGTGTAGAGTTGAGCTGCTGCTTAGAGGCTCCGCCCCTCTGCTCTGGTCAGCCTGACTGTGATGGAGCTGTGAGGGCTGAGGCTTCTCCTCATCCTCTTCACTCTTCACAGGGACGCACGCGAGCGGGAGCTGCTCTCCCTCTGGGATCCGCCACGGTTCCTCCTGCTCCTCTTTGATGCGAGGTGGATCTGGGTCCTCCTGGTGCAGACTTGAACTCCACTCCTGCTGCTCCTCTTTACCCACAATCACTTTTTGCACATCCGAGGGTAAAGCTGAAAAACAACAACAACAAAAAATCAACTGTTAGTTGACTTATGGACTTTAGTTTGACCGCCACTCCTCCCAAAAACAGACATCAAACTATGCACAAAAGGGGTTTCTACTGAGAAATGGGCCACGTGACAGATGAATTTCGGACACGGCTGATTTGTCTGCAGAGCTGCGTGAACTTTCCGCACTGTATCCACTGCAGTGTTGTTACGTTCATTGATTTTTCAGACCCTTTAAGAAGAGGGTCAGCTGCAGTGACTCCTAATGAAGAAGACCACCTCCCTTTAGGGTTGTTTTCATGAGGTTCCCCCACTGCTGACCTGTGCAGTGCCCACATCAGATGCTGCACCCAACTCAGGCTCTCTTGTACCCTCACAAGATGCCCCAAGACACCTGAGATCACAAGATACTCTGAACTCCTCCACCTGGTCCAGCAGCCCACATCAACCCAAAGGGAGCACGCCACCAATCGCCGGCAGAGCCACGACGACAGACTTGGAGGCAGCAACACTCATGCCGGCCGCTTCACGCTCAGCCACAAACCGCCCCCGTTTGACCTGAAAATCACCTTCCAAAAAAAAGCCAACGAGACGGCATCACGCGTAAAACGGCAAAGAACCGATCCCGACCCTACTGATCCGCACGCACAAGGACCAGATCTTGTACTGGTACCCCGTACTCACCAAACACTGCCCGCAGGACGTCCTGAGGGACACGGTCACGTGCCTTCTCCAGATCCACAAAGCACGAGTGCTCTCATCAGGCCTCCAGATCACCTTCAAGTGTAGGTCACCTGTTCTGCTGCCCGAATGGAAAACTTTACTTCCTCTCGTTTCTCGGGTTCAGCACTTGGATGGGGTCTCCTTTCCGGCACCCAGGAGCCTGAGCGGTATGAGCTCAGCGCACACTCTCAGGTCCCCTCTCTTAATCGGAACCAGTCTGCCACAGGCACTGTCCTTGACTTCCATGAAACATTTACGTGTGTCAGCCCAACAATGTTCTGCACCTTTCACTCCCAGCACCTCTCCACTGAGGAGCTCTATGACCACCGCAGAGACCTCTCCCAGGAATATGGATCGAGATTCTGATTCTCGAGTCACCCGATTCTGCTTCCTCCAGACACAGCGTGTCAGTCGGATCGTGTGACAACGTCGGCAGTTCCACTTCCATGCGGTGGACTGCTGAGGCCTCGCCCTGCTGAGGCCTAGCCCTGCTGAGGCCTCGCCCTGCTGAGGCCTCGCCCTGCTGAAGCCTCGCCCTGCTGAAGCCTCGCCCTGCTGAGGCCTCGCCCTGCTGAGGCCTCGCCGTGCTGAGGCCTCGCCGTGCTGAGGCCTCGCCCTGCTGAGGCGCCCTGCTGAGGCCTCGCCCTGCTGAGGCCTCACCCTGCTGAGGCCTCGCCCTGCCTCCCCTTCCTGAGTTGCCCGATGGTCTGCCAGGACCCACTTCAGGCCACCTGAAAGTCCTTCTCTGTGGCCTCTCTGAAACTCCTCCCGAGCCTCAATTTTTTGCCTCAGCAACCACCACCACTGCCGCCTCCCTTCTGGCCCGCCAGCAACTGTCAGCAGCTTAAAGAGACCTGGACCAGGACCAAAAAAAAAAACACCCTCTTCTACGTGATGGCTTAAATCAATACTTTGGGCATTCTGCCACACCCAAAAATAATTAAAAAAAATGAATATGCCGAAAACGAGCAGCGTATCCAGGGCTGGGCCATCATCCCGTCTCGATTTGGGATGGCCATCAAATTTTGATCAATCTCAAATATCAGCATTCGACACTTTTAATCAATATCACACGGCAAAAGCAGGCGCAGCCGCAGCACATCAGGACTCTGCTGGCTCCCGCTAAGAGGACACGCCCACAATCAGCGAAAACTGCACGCGGGGATGAAAAACGGGGCTCGATCGATATGGGGGACACAGATGGCGTCAGCACGTTTTACCACGTGGCCCCAGACGCCTCCACTCACGCAGAAACCCACAACCGTGCACGTGTGGGAGCCCCCGCGTGGCGAAGCCCCCGCGTGGCGGGGGGGAGCCCCCGCTTGGTGGGAGCCCCCGCGTGGTGGGAGCCCCCGCGTGGTGGGAGCCCCCGCGTGGCGGGGGGGAGCCCCCGCTTGGTGGGAGCCCCCGCGTGGTGGGAGCCCCCGCGTGGTGGGAGCCCCCGCGTGGTGGGAGCCCCCGCGTGGCGGGAGCGGCGCGCGTCCAACCTGCTTCGGCTTCAGCACCACTGCTGAGAGCGCAGGCATATTATGGGATGCTGGAGGTCTGTAGCAAGCTAGCGTAATTATGCCGCCGTCGGAGAAAAGAAAAAAAAATGTCGCGGGCGTCAGACAAATTAACATAAAGAAAAGTTTCTGTCAAACCACTGAAAATAGAATCGAGGGAGAGGAACAGGGAACAAAACACGGAACATCTGGCTGGATCCCGAATGGCTTCATAACCATAAATACAGTTCCTGCCTGCACCAGACTCCCCACGGTGAGCTTCCAATTTGTTGCTCAGCTTACATTCTCGTTAGTAAGCAACAGGTTGTGTTTCCATTGGAACCAGCAGGAAGTCACTTTTACCCTGCGTGGGATTGTCAAAATAAAATATAACTGTTATAATGAAAGTGAAAAAACAAGTGTGCTTCCTCTGCAACCATTTAATTGTTTGTTATTCAAAAAAAAAAATCATGAGAAGTTGGCGGTTCTTGTTTCCTGGTAGAACCTCAGGTACGTGTGGGGATGTCTTGACGTCCGCGCGCCATACGGGCAGCCTGTTTCCATGGCGACCCTCTGAGACGCACGATACATAAAGGAAGGCTGCGCTTCTCAGAAACGGCTCCTTGAGGAGGGTTCAAGGGGCCCAGGGTGTTTTTCTAGAAACTCTTTTCCAGAGACGTGACTTTTTCTTTCTGAATACTTTTCCCACAAATTTCTGTAGATTTCCCCCATAAACCAGCCCACTGACACACATCTGGACGAACATCTGGACGAACATGTGGACGAACATCGCCGGTTCTCCCTCCGCATGCTCGTTTTCATGCTCCCGCGCCTTTCGGCCACGCCGCCGCCGGGAGTCACGTGGCTGCTGCGCGTCTGCGCGACACCGCAACCGGTTCGAGCCGGTCACCTGGACGTGTTCCGCGTCCCTGCCGCGGCTAGCTAACGGGCTGCCGCGCCGCGCCGTGCCGTGCCGTGCCGAGCCGTGCCGTGCCGCGTTAGCAGACGCTAGCTTAGCAGCGGCTCCCCTCGGCGTTAGCGAACGGACGTTTCCGGTGTAAAAGCGCCACCGACCTTCTCCCCGCAGCTCGGCCTCCGGCGCGGAGGCGGCGCGCCGCTGGCGGCTCATCTCGCCTCGGCTCTCGCCGCCGGACGCCGCCGGTTCTGGCCGTTATTGCCGCCGGTTCCCGGCCGCTGGATTGGCGATCGCCGTCGATCCAGGAAGTGCTTTTCTGTTACGTCTGTTTCAAAATAAAACCCCAGCGTGTATTTAGAAAAACAAAACAAAACAGGAATCTCCAGCTTTACGCGTGCGGGGGGAAACGACGCGAAAGTGACGCGACTGACCTTAAAAGTAAAGTAAAAGTCGTCCCATTCAGAGCGCGCGATGAACGGGGCTTTTATTTTGAAATGTGACGAGCGGTCGCCCGTGTTTTGTTTTGTTTCTTTTGATTTGTTTGTTTCCACCGCGAAGTTAACGGGACGTTTTTATAGACAGGCCGTGCTCGTCGTCCACTGATCCCGAAAATTATTTACATTGAATCCACATGCAGGTTTTTTTTTTGCACCGGATGTCAGTGATGCTGTTTCATGTATCAAAATTTATTTATTTTTTTTAAATAACTTTATCCTTTCTTTCCAAAGTGTACAAAAATAGCATTTCTTTGAAACAAGGTAGGAATAATGCACAATGCCATGTTTAACTCCTTTGTATATCTGTAACCTTGAAAAAATAAAAACAAAGTAAAGCAAAAAAAATAAAACAAGCCAGTGGGGGATAAGAGTTACAAGAAATGCTTTTTTTTTTTTTTACAGATACTTATGGTTTTGATTGCCTTCTGATTAAGAGAGAGCTTCATGGAATCAGCATACTGTGTGTGGATTTACGTGTGTGAATGTGAAACTTAGCCAAGATAACGATGAGATTCATCAGAACTGTTTCACGAGGCTTTGTCATATTTCTCTTTCAGTCATGTGTGCCAAATAGCACGTCCTTCCAAAAACGTTCAAAGTCATTTGGAACATTTTTGGCAATAAAATCGCAAACAAACGCAAAATTTCCTGACAAAAGGGGCGGGGCCAACACAAACGAGCAACAGTTTCCACATCCAGAGAACAGGAAGTGCGATTCAAGTCTTTTTTGAACCTTCTGACAGTTCGAGGGGTGAAACCTACGGATCAGTTTATACGGATCTCTCTTACTTTGTTGGCCAATAGGTGTCGTTGGGTAAAAGCCAGACCTTCTTCCAGTCCATGTTTTCCAAGTATCTATTCCAGTATGACAGCACACGTGGGGCAGTCACACTCTCTCTCTTCAACAGGGATCTAATGAGTTTATTGTTCTTGCCATGGCTGCACGACAAGCAGATCTTACCAACTGAAGTATCAGTCACAGAGAATAGAGATAATCGGTGGGTTTCCATCCTGGGTGATCTAAATAACATGCAAATACCCAAAGAAATGGCTCCACAGACTTTTGCGTAATCCCCAGCTGACACAGGAACGTTATATTCTTTTAGAAATCCCTGCATCAAAACTCCTACATCTCAACCTCAAAATATGATAATATAAGCACAAGAGCATTCTAACTTTCAACTTTTTTTTAAATAATTTGCTTATTTTAAAAGCGTATCTCTTTGCCCAGGATGCCGCTTCAGTGATCAGCCATAACATTATGACCACCGCATGTTTACCGTAGAATGTAATAGCTGGACCAGAGTAATAATAATAATAATAGTAATAACTTGAATTTATATAGCGCCTTTCAAGAGTAGATGCCATTTCCTGTTTTGCTGTTGCCTTTGCTACTTTTATAGCAAATGCATAACAACAGAGAGACGCAGTCGCCATGGCGAATAAGATGTTCGATATGTAAAATGAAGCATTTCTGAAGGGACACAAACTGAAGTAGCAGTGAGAGTTAGGAAGGGTCGCACTTGAAAAGTCTGAGCACCTCTTGTTCAGTGTCTTAGGGGTCAGTCCGGTCCAGAGATCTCCTAATAAAGACGAGTCTCCATATTCCAAAGCAAACTCCTGATGAGCCTCATTTCAGGTTCCGATAAGATTTCCAATTTTGGCGAAGGAGAAGTGGAGCTCCGACCTGATAACGGACCGGATTGTGGTGGGAGCCTCCGCCCAGTAAGGGATAAAAACGACCCGCAGCCTCGTCACAACAGCATCTCCCACACTGACCATGCTCAGGTCTGGGGGAGGGGCCTGTCGGCTAGCACCCGCTGGGCGGGCTTTCACCCACGGGGTCCGGTCGGGCCCGGCCCGAGGCAGAGACATGGGTCCGTCCTCCAGCAGGCCCACCACCTGCAGGAGGAACCATATGGGTCTGGGTCTGGACAACCGAGACCCGGACCTGGATAAGCGGAAGAAATGAAATGCTAATGCTAGCGAGCGGCTAACAAGAGGCTGAAACTTTTCCCCCTTTGTTTTCTGCTCATGTTCAGTCATGAAATAAAAGTCAGGTTCTAACAGATCGACGTGATCATGAGAGGAGTGTTAAATCAAGATGAGCCTCCCTTTACTTTACTGGAGCTCTCGAGCTGCTCTCAGCTCACGATAACGTCCTCTGTTGACTGAATGATCGGTTCAGCAGAAGCTCTTAAAAAATTGCGTGAAACAACGTCGCAAACGATTGAAGCTGCAATGGCGAGTCAGGTGGATGATCGCTGGGGGTCCCAGCAGGTACCAGGCGCAAGATTTGCCCGTGAAAAGAGACCCAACTTCATTCCACCAACCTGATGGTCTCCAGGACTGAGAGCTTGGTGCTTCTCTGGTTCATCTCCATGGTGGAAGCATGTTCTTCATCACATTGCTGAGGTTCGAGCCCTGACACTGTTTTGTCACTTGCGTCTGGAAGGTCGCCGAGGAGTCATCGAGGTCTGGTGATCCCAGGTAACGTGACCGGTTTCTCACGGTGTCTCTCGTGTTTGCTGCCGTCTCGCAGGCGTCCGGCAGCTGCTGGTGAGTGAAGAGGAAGAAGAAGCAGAAGAAGAAGATCCTTCTGAGCAGCAGGAGCCTCCAGCCTGCAGCTCCAACACTTCACACTCTTCTCGGCCTCAGAAGGAGACCAGAGAGGCTCCTTTAGGTCTAAGCCCACTTGGAGACTAATTAGGTCCTCCAGAGCGATTCAGGACCTGATTCCTAAAAGAAACCTCCAGCGTCCGATTTCAAAGCGCAAAAGATCTTCATGGACGCGCGTGAGGTCCTGCAGGGGTAAAATGTGTCAGCTGCTCAGTCTGTGACAAACGTTTCACGAGCTAAAGGGTGATGACGCAATCACCCGAGGATCCACACAGGAGAGGAACCCGTCCTGTGTTTGGACTGTGGAAAAGTCTTTCACCGGAAAAATTGACGACTGGACGCTCACATGAGGACCCGCACAGGACAGGGACCTTTCTGCTGCCGCGCTTGTGCTGCGACCTTTAGCCGGCAGCGCGGTTTAAGCTGCCACATAGCGCAGCGGTGTCCAAACTGGTCCATGAAGGGCCTGCGTGGCTGCAGGTTTTCGTTCCAACCAAGCAGGAGCACACCTGCTACAGCAAAGCGAAGCCAGCTGATTGGTTGATTGGAATCAGGAGTGCTCCTGCTCCGGCATGCGGGTCAGTGAAGGTCTCACCGCTGCTTTACCAAATATAGTTGCCCCAAATCTACTTATGAGTCCTTGTTGGTGCTTTTCTATGGATCTGATTGGTTCAGGTTTTTTAGAACATTAAGTTGCCATGGTGACCTTTGCCCCCTACAACCTTCTGCATTTAAACGGAATGCTTTTTTTGGGTTTGGATTTTCTTTTTTGTATTCCACATTTCCTGCACCCAAACGTTATTTTGTTGTTTGTTCGGAGAGTAAAAGCTCCGTAAGTCTTTTTAACACTGAAAACGGGTCAATCGCCAACAGACATTAAGCGTTATGATCTTTATTTGTAGGTGACTAGCGGATCTCTGCACACCAAACTTCACACACGGAGGAGCTTCTCCTTTACTGCCAGCTCGTTCCACCATCTGCATTCAATCGTTCCTCTGTATCACAACAGAAGGGGGCCCGCGATACAACCCTGTGGTTTCCCATTTGGGAACATTCATCAAGACTTAACTGAATCTTTGTTAATGCTTTCTTGCAACAAAATATCCAACCAACAACAATTAAGCCACCCATAACTAAGATCACACAGTGGTTACCGACAAGTTAAAAGATATGTTAAAATGTATTTATATCCTGTGGCAATTCGCCAAAACAAAAATAGATGCTAGTATTTCCCCTGCGTTTGAATGTTTTACTGCACAATTTTTTTTTTTATGAGAGTCTGAGATCCTGTCCTCAGTATCAGGATGTGAAGGTGTATCTGGATCTAAGTTTCTGGCTGGTTCTGGTCCCCCGCCGTCTTCTCCATCAGCTTCTGCTCTCATTCGTTGAGCAGAGGCGGAGACCTTCATGTCCATCACGGACCTCCACCACCATCATCATTGATGATGTTGCTCTGCATTTCCCTTCCCCATCCCCCAGCCCTCCTTTCTCTCTCTCTCTCTCTCTCTCTCTATCAACCCAACCAGTCAAGGCAGATGGCTCCGCCCACCTGCAGCCAGGCTCTGTTCAAGGTTTCTGCCCATTAAAGGGGAGTTTTTACTTGCCGCCGTTGCCAAGTGCTCCTGGGGGAATTGTTGGGTCTCTGTAAATCAAAGAGTCGGTCTCAACCTCTATCTTCTTGTAAAGTGCCATGAGATGACTTCTGTTGTCATTTGGCGCCATACAGATAAAACTGTCTTGACATGCATGTGTGTGTGTATACCATCAAGTCATGTTGGGGCAGATTGAGAGCGTACGCTTGACAGATTTACAAATAATCCTGGCATGAGTGAGCGCTTGGCACCGGCGCCGGCAGCGGGGAGTAAAGCCCGCCCTCAGCAGCAGACATCTTGGCTCAGAAGCAGAATCCTGGTGGGCGGCCATCTGCCCGGGCAGCTCGGGATGGACGCGGAGCAAAGTACAGCAGAGGAATGTGCTGTTGGAATACTTTGAACTATCTCGAGAGCATCTGCTCAGCACCCGAGCGCTCCCGAGCACGAGCTGCCAATAGTCTTGTCAAGGACACCCGGGATCCGGCTGGTGCTTTTGCCTGCCAGGGAAGGACCGCCCACTCCAGGGAAGGACCGCCCACTGCAGGGAAGGACCGCCCACTCCAGGGAAGAACCGCCCACTCCAGGGAAGGACCGCCCACTCCTGGGACCTCCTGACCATCAGCAGCTCATTTTATTAAAAAAAAAAAAATCATAAGGAAACATTTGCTGACGTTTTTATTGGTTCTGAATACTGATACTTGTCAAGTCGTAGCTTTAATTATGACTGCATGTGCACCCATCAGCCATAACATTATGACCACTGCGTGTCCACCATAGAGTATAATACAACAACCCTGCAATCAATTATGTTGAATTGTGATTGAATGTGTGTGAGAGAGGTGTTGACATGTTTGAATGATTGTTATTGGGACTGTAGTTTGTGACGCTGCTGGACTGTACTGGGTTACACTGAGAGGGGTCCCTAATATTTTGGTCATCTTAATGCATATAAGTGGGATGACCAAAAGTTTAACGGCACCTCTCAAGACCTCTGAGGATCTTCGAGGAGCCCCGGAAGGCCCTCAAGCACTCCTGGAAGAGGTGTCACGGGAACGCATGTGAGTGGGGTGACCAAAATATTAGGGACCCCTCCCAGTGTAACCCTGTACAGTCCAACAACAGCGTCACAAACTACAGTCCCAATAACAATCATTCAAACATGTCAACACCTCTCTCACACACATTCAATCACAATCCAACATAAAACTCCT